>JANAVB010012564.1:0-90011 GCA_029216955.1 Iris pallida
AAAAAGAAACCGAAAAGAAACAGAAACAAAGAAGGGGGGGCGTGAACCCGAGCCAGTGCGCGGGGGGGGTGGGGGGGGGGGGGGGGGGGGGTTTAGGTTAGGTCAGGCTGGCCAGGGGTCAGCCCACGACTTGTTGGGTTAGGGTTAGATTTGTTTTATTTCTGTTTTAGTTAATAATAACAGTAGCCCAAATATCACTCTGTGTCATGACAGTTTGGACTCAGAGTCTATGTGTCCGTGCTATGCACGACACGTATGGGTCTAGTCCTTCGTGTCCAGACTGTCCCTCATGATCGCCAGGACACGGCGAGTCGTATCCACGTGCACGAGACACGCACGACTCAGCTCAGGGTCTGTTACCTGTGTGTCCGACTTTGGAAAAAGTTTTCGAAGGCGGAGACGGCGGCTAGGGCGTCGGGATGATGGCGCTTGGGCGGCGATCGCCCAGCTCGTCGTGGCGAACTGAATGGTGGTGGTGGATGGGGCTGTTGGTCGCTATGGGGGTGGCGTAGGGGATCGTCGGAGTTAGGGTTTGGGGCTTAGGATTTTAGGGAAGAACGGGGCGGTTGTAGGCGGAGATAGGTCGTAATGGTGGGGGTGGTCGACTGAGGGGAGAGAGGGGGTTATTTATAGGGGCTTAGAGTCGGTCGAACGGGGCTTAGTCGGCCGAAAATGGTGGGGGGCAGCTGGCCAGTCGTCGGCAGCTGGCCAGTCGTCGGGGGTGGGTATGATAGGAAATTAGCACTTAGGCCCCCCTAGATTAGGTTATTACACTAAGGTCCTATCAGAGTCTAAGTGCAAATAAGGATTTGCACTCCACACTTTAAAATAATTTAATAATTACAAATTGATATAAAAACAATTTTAAAAATTATAAAACCATATTAAAACAATTTTAATATTTACAAAATGATATTTAAACAATCTAATTAATTACAAAAATCAATTAAAACATTTTAGAAAATTGCAAATTAATATTTTAATATATAAAACTTATTTAAAAATCATTTAAAAATTCTAGAAAAATTCTTAAAAATCCTAATAATCATTTTAAGGCTAAAAATGACATTAAAAATTAATTAACACTAATTAAAATAAAATTTGAAAAACAGGGGCTTACAGCTAGTTACGATCAAAATCAATTAGCCACAATTAGGTACGAAAACTAAGTTATCTAGGCAAAAACTAAGTCATCTAGGCACGAATATTAGATTCTAGTAGAACAGAAATGTACATTTTATTGAAAAATTAAAAGATGAGTATAATGCAAGAAGGAAAGAAACTATCATGAATTATCTTACACAACTACAATTTGGTCTGAAGGACCATTATTCTAGAAAACATGTTCCTCAACTTCTATTTATAATCATCCAAGCTAGTATCTCAAGTCAATCCATCCTCTCCATCTCTAATTCCTTTGCTCTTGATTTTTTCATTGGGACAATCTCTGATCCTATTCTTGGTCGACCCACAGCTGAAGCATTATTTCATTCTCTTCCTGCATTCCTCTCGTCCATGTCCTGGCCTCTTACAATAGGCACAAATAATTTGATTCTGCTTTCGCTGCTAGACTAGGATGGTGCTTGGGGAATTTCCTGCTGAACTACAGTCTGATCATGAAAAGTTTTCTGCTGTCCATGGTGGTGCTTTGTCAGCCCAGGGTTGTTGCCTCCTAAAGTATCTCGATCCCTACATGGGCGAAGGCCCAGATCAACCTCGACCCTCTAAGCTATCGTGACAGTCTCGGTATAAGTCCTTGCACCATTAGCAATGACATAGATGCGAATCTCCTTAGCTAATCTATGTCGAAACCTCCTAGCTCGTTCCTCAGGATCTCTCACCATACTCTCAGCAAATCGGCTCAACCGACTGAATTCAGCATCGTACTCATCAACTGTGCGAGTTCCTTATTAATTTGAGAGTCTAAAATTGCTTCTCTAGGGTGTCTTTGACTACAGCAGGAAAGAACTTCTCCCTGAAAATCTCAACAAATCTCTCCTATGTAAGTCCAGACACTGCTAGATTAGGCTAATTCTGAAACTAAGTCATTACTAGATCATGAAGCTTAAGTCCTGCAGCTTCTATCTTCAAGTCATCTGAAAGTCTAGAAACGCGGAGTAGCATCTCTATATCTTCAACCCACTCATCGGTATAGATGATTCCCTCAGTGCCGTAAAATTCCCTATGTGCCTTTCACTAGGTTGGTTCAAAAGCACAAGCCTCAATCCCTCAATCGTTCGGACGTGCGTCTGGACTTGTCCGGCTGGTTCAAAAGCACAAGCCTCTATCCCTCAATTATTCGGACGTGCGTCTGGACTTGTTCGGCTGGTTCAAAAGCACAAGCCACTAGGCTGGTTCAAAATCATAACCCACTCATCGGTATAGATGATTCTCTCTCTCTCTCTCTCTCTCTCTATTCTTTTCAAGACAATATAAAATACAAAAGGATATACAAATAACTGTGTATTCGTATACAAATATCGGTACTAGGAGACACTACCAAAATAAGACAGATTAACGACGTCCAAATACGTCGCTAATTATGGAAAATGCGTCGCTAATCGTAATTAGTGACAACTTTAGCGACAAAAAATGAAGGTCGCTTTAAAGCTAGTCGCAGATGACAAATTCGTCACTCTACGTCGCTGTTTGCGACATCACTGCCGTGTCGCTGGGTCATCACAAAGTTAGCGACGGAGAGCGACGAAAACTTTACGTCACAAAAATAGCGACGTAGTGCGACTACTTAGCAACATTTATTTCTGTTTATGTGATGACATGGCATGCTTGCCACATCAGCAAGGTAGCGACGTACATCGACGTACCGACGCTAATTAGCGACGATTAGCGACGTCCCCATACGTTGCTAAGACGTCGCTATCCGTCGCTATCCGTCGCAGAATCTTGAAAAAATTAAAAAATATAATGTGTATTTTTGTTATGCTGTGTGTTTGTGTTTACAGCGTGTGTGAAGTGCAGTGTTCGAACCATCGACAGTTTTGCTTACTTCTATGTTTTATCTTGGATAGAAAGAGCAACAATTCAGGGTGCACTTCTCAGAGCTTCCTCTTCACGTCCTTCTCGGGATCCTGTACGACGTCCCGAGAGAGTGAAGGATGTGAAAATAAATCTCTCAGAAGTACACCCTGAACAGTTGCTTTTTCTGTCCAAGATAAAACATACAACAGTAATCGAAGCTATCGATGGTTCCGAACACTGCATTTCATATACACTGTAAACACAGACACACATCATCACAAAAAAATACATTATATTTTTTTAAAATTTGGGCAGCACCTCTTTTGTATATCAGATCATTTTTATAACCCAGCATAGGTATATTTGTCATCCCCGTCGCAGATATCATCATATATAATTAACAGTCTCCCATCATAACAGTCTACAACTAAATATCATACATATACTCAATAAAAATACCAACAAATTAAATATCACAAACATACATGTCCAACAAACATACATGTCCAACAGAGTCAAATAATAATGAAAATCAGTGTACAGAACGGTCAATGGGCCCATAAGGCCAATACATACAAAGATGATAAAAAATCTACTAGATCACTGAGGACCCCTGCCGCGCATCTGGGATAGCATGTACTCATACTGCTCCTGTGTGAGCTACACCGTAGGGATAGTAGGAGACAGTGCAATGTCTGGAGTCGGCACCGTCGATGGACCAGGAGGACGTATCTGCTCTATCTCTCGCAGTCGCTCACCATGCGCAGCAAGGGTACTCACCATCCTCTGATTACTCTCCTCAATCGAAGCCGATACCTGAGTGAGTGAGACAGACATGCTCCTCTGCGATCCCTCTAGCTCGACCTGTCTACGCTCTGTGCGCTACGTAGACTCAGTAAGCATGTGCAAGCTGGCAGCTGTAGCCTGCTGCAGACTCATCAGCTCCTGTATACTGCGCTCGACCGCATCAAATCGTCCGGTGATCATCGAAGGGTCGAATCGTCGCTCTGCGGTAAGGTGATCAGAAATCTGCTGCTGCAACTCGCGACGCAGTTCGTTGATCTGACGACGAATATCCTGAGCTCGTGATGACGCCTGCGAAGCTGGAGACTGCGCACTCATAGAGGGGGCCCGGGATAACCCTGAAGCCAAATAGGCGTCGTAGGATCCCGTACCGTAGTACGTACCCTTCTGAAGACCGCCAACGGCGGTCATCTAGAGGTCGTCCGGCGATGGAGCTGTAGGCGGCTGGGAGGAAGTACCAGCCCCTCCCTCTGCTGGCACACTAGCAGCAGCAGTCGCCTCCTCTTGTATTCGAACAAACTCGGCCTAGAACATGAGAGACGGCCATGAGTGCTCCATCTAGATAACATTCTATAGGCCGAAAAGTCGTTGATGGTCCACATAAGGGTTACCTTCATCTGAAAATTCTGCATCCTGGAAACATCATACGTGTTAGCGCCTACTTCCCATAACTGATTCAACTCATCTATCAAAGGCTGTAAGTACACATCAATGTTCCTCTTGGGATTGTTCGGACCAGGAATTATAATGGTTAGAAACATGTACTGAGTCTTCATGAACATCCAAGGCGGTAGGTTATACGGAGTGACAATCACAGGCCAGCACGAATACTGGGATTCAGAAAGACCAAAAGGAGTAAAACCGTCAGAAGATAGCCCCAACCTGACATTACATGGATCTGAAGCAAAATCAGGATACACTCGATCAAAGTGCTTCTACGCTTCTCTATCGGATGGGTGATCCAACACTCCTTCAATCTGTTCTCGTATATGCCAACTCATATTTTCGCCCGTCTCTTTCACCATAAATAATCTTTGCAACCGCAGCGTTAAAGGCAAGTAGTGCATTGAATCGGTCGGTCTTCTTGCACCGGTAGACCTTCCTGTACTAGTTGTTTTATAGCGATCAGCACCATAAAATCTGTACACATCTGCGTCCTTGTCGTCTTTGTAGTATAGCATGCACCCATTGCGACAAGAATCGATTTTCTCGTATTCCATCCAGAGCGATCTCACCATCCTCTTAGGTCCCGCATGCATATACGGCTCAACATAAGGCTCCGGCTCTGATGCTAAAGACACAAGTTCTCCGTGTGCGGTCCACTGATAGTAATTAGGCGTGAAAATCCTCGAGTACAAATGATATGTCACTTCCACTTCTGGATAATATTTTACGTTATGACATTTCACACACGGACACTTAATTTTTGGTGCCGTCCATGTACTGAGGGAACGTCTTAGCAAACTGCAGGAACTGCTCTACTCTCGCTATTTATTCATCCCGCACACTACATATATCATCAGGACGACGATTGTACATCCATGAACGATTCCGCAAGTAGTAATTCATATCCATTTGGAAATAATTTTGCAAAGATGGACACACATTATCCAATAGGCACAAATTCGTATATTATGTCTTATTATGGGACACACATTAGTAGAGGACAGTTACTAATAACCATGCTATATCGCACATAAGTTCTTATGCATCCAACGTGTACACATACGCTATCGATTCTTACTGATGCCAATCTCATTCAGACACACTAGATTTGTTTCGATATCGCCAGGGTCAAGTTGAAAATTGTCTTAACATCAATTTTCAAGACATGAATATAATGTCACCTACAACCGATATCTAAGACCCCATGACAAAGTCAAGTAGACCCCATGAATATAATGTCACCTACAACCGATATCTCATTCAGACACACTAGATTCGTTTCGATATCACCAGACCATATATATATATAATGTCACCTACAACCGATATCTAAGACCCCATGAATATAATGTCCCCATATACATTTAGTATCACACACTAATCAATTACTCTCAACTCTACACACACACACACACACACACACACACATATGTGTAGCTATATTTACCTTATAACTTAGTATCTTGAGATACCCAATCCTTACCTACACTTGGCTAGATATGTATAGTTATCATGTACTTTAAAACATTATGCATAATCCTACTCCAGTGCCTAATATCCCGAGGCTTAGCTAGATAGTCAAACCTTGGTAAACTAGTCAAATGGGTCCCCTAGTCAACTTGATTTCATTACTCAATATCTAGGTCAACTATAGCTAAACCATGCCAAACCTCACAACCAGAACATTAACCAAGCTAAAACTATCCAAAATTCCCTATCAACTACAAATCTTATACATATCTTACTAGTACACACTGATTTAGGATGACCCCTGCCTGCCTACTGGCTCTTGTACACACTCATCTCACTCTTCATAGCTGCTTCCTTTAGAAAATAGGGACAGACACTATTTTCTGTACACAACTATACACCCACACCAATTTAAGCTCTTTCTTCATACACACAGATAATTAACATACGCACACACATATACCTTACTCCCCCCTAACCTTACCACTAGTCCTTACCTAAGAGCAGTGAGCATTGGCCTTCTCTTGCCTGTAGGGCTTCCCTGGTATCCCCCAACCTGTTGTATTGCATAAAAGGCATGGCAGACCCTACTACTGCTGCTCTCTTCTATATTCTTATTACACTAGCACCATTCTCACATTCTAAACAAAGTGCACTAACCAAATCCCTTCATCCATTGCCTATCATGAACCATCCATTCCCATTCACTATACTCCACTATATACAATATATATATATATATATATATATATATATATATATATACTTAGAACTTATGTATCTATCCAATTTTACATGCACATCTTGCACCATGACACCCTTACTGATACCATTACTGTAGCTAACTGATACTAACACTACACTCTCTAATTTCGAGTACCCAAACTCTAAAATGGACAAATCCAGTACCCCAAAGTCTAATTACGTTATAAACCTGGTACCCTTATACAAAATAATCCGTTTTATAATAGTATAGATAAAGTAGGATACAACTCAAATTTTTCTTATAATTATCACTACATATAATTATATGAGATCTGCCAGTTATAATGACAGAGCCTACCATTCAATTCTCTATTACCATAAATTCTTCATCAAACATTGAATTCACATTTCTATATTCATCTTCTCCATTATTTATTTTTAAATCTATTTTCAAATAAGACATCTTTCCCACGCATTTAACATCCTCCTTTTATTATAACTTTTATTGTTGATCACAAAAGACTCATTACGCAATGGATGGCCAATGGGTTGTACTTGACAATATTTTAGTATAGTAGAAGGGAAAAAATGTTGTAGTAGTTCTAAAAAAAGGCAATTTGGAAATACCTCAATAAGTGAAGCTCGGATTGGAAGAGATAGCTAACTGATACTAACTGTGTGTGTCTCTGTGTGTGTGGGAGGGGAGAGAAGGAGGAGGATGAGTTAGGTTAGGGTTTACCGGAGAGGGTAGTGTTCGCCGGGGGGGGAGGGATTCGCCGAGAGCTCGAGGGAAAATGGATTGGGGGAGGAGGAGCTCGAGGAGGAGGTGCTCGACGGTGGGGGAGGTAGGGGTCGCCGGGGGGGGAGGGAGTCGCCGAGGGGGGGGGGGAAGAGGGAGTCGCCGGGGGGAGGGAGGGAGTCACCGAGAGCTCGAGGGAAATTTACGAATTTTTTGTGTTTTCGAGTGAGGAGGAAAAATGAAACAGGACTGTGCCCTAAGTAAAAAAGTTAGCGATGTCAACAGTCGACGTCGCTAACCGTCGAAACCATTTTAATATAGGCGACATGTTTTAATAATATGTCGCTGAACGTCGCTATTCCGCGACGTAATGTATCTAGTGTCGCTGAACGCGACGTTTTGCGATGTCAATAGAAAGGAGTCGCTATATTATATATTTAGCGACGGTATTTTATTCCGTCGCTAAACAACGTCGCTAATATAGCATATTTTAGTAGTGAGATGGGTGTTATGGTGACACATGTCAAAAAGCTTTCATGCCTCCATCTAAATGGTGAGATAATTCTCATTCATCCTTCTTTTGTTTCTTGTTATGTCATGTCAGGTGTTGGGTTATATTTGTGAACATGCACATATTTTGCAACATCTTCTTAATTGGAAAGAATTGCATATACCTGTAGGGTCGTTACTTTAATTCTCTAATTGACTTCCTTTTGTCCCGAACTGGTTTGTACCGGTCCGCATGAAATAAAGTGCATCTTTACCCTTGTTCTCCTTATAGTATAACATGCATCCATTATGACAACAAGTCTTTTCATAGCCTAAGTCGAGTTTTGTAACTATCATTTTTGACTTATAGAATTGTTTAGGCAACTCCTTTGAAACTTTCTAAAACAATTCTTTGGCAAACGGTATTATCCGACCGTATTATGCTTGTTGCATGTTAAAATCAGATTTGAGATTCAATAGCTGCATCACTGCTGTTAATACAAAACTAGTATCACAACCTATGTATAGGAGTATTTGCATCCTTGAAAATATTGTAGAACTCCTTTGTATTAGGATCTGGATCCTCCGGATTAAAATTAGGTCCTTTCGCGGCAGTCACCATATCTTGTACTAAGTTACGGTGTTGATCATCAACATGATCTCCGTATGCATCCATTGCTACATCACGTGAAAAGTCGGCTATCATCCACATCAAGTCTACCTTGAGAACTCTACATGTCATAGTCACATATGAAAGCCTTGGAGATTAGATGCTCCTTCACGACTTTCACATCTTTGTAGCATATATTGCAACAACAAACACAATGATACTTGATTTTTCGGTCATCCATGTAATCGGGTTGGCTTACTTAGAAATACTTCAACATCAACCACAAAATCTGAATTCAAGCCAATCTTGTTCCCATGTTGACAATATATGTGCATCTATGTACGATCAACAAAATAGAGACTCATTACTTGTTGGGTGTAGAAGCCTCTGCATAATGGATGTACACGAAATGAGATAAATGGTTAACTTCAAATATACACATACTCTAAAGTTACTGTTATGAGATGAAAGTTGGCTCAAATTCATTATAGGAAAAGTTGGCTCAGATTCATTACAGTGAAAGGTTCATGATATCACCACCCATAATGTCGAGGTAGAACCTCCATTCTCTCTATCCCTCCTCCCAACAAATGGTTGTAAAGGGGCCACCTCGCCATAGGAAGGAGGAAATCCCTAGTCAATTATCATCACAATTTTTTTTTTGTCTATAGAAGGAGGATCACGATATCAATATTTTGGGGGGATTTGGAAGCAATGATAGTTTCTGCTTACATGAATTGTACACTTGAAGGACAAAGAAGTAATGAAGAAATTTCACTGCCAATGTTAAAATTTTGCTTGTGAGAACATGGGTATTGACATATTGTGCTTACTGTTCAGTTTTCCTATGATGATTTTAGGCTAAATTATCCTAATAATACTCCAACTAGTTAACTTTTTACTGCTCGATTTTGGCACCCTTAATTTTATAAATTATTCTTTTGAAATATTTTTCGTCAATGTTGAAACACAGTGGGACTAATTTAAAATTTGGGTAGAATCGAACAATCCAATTTTGCCTTAGGCGACATATCAACGACAACTGTTTCGTTGTTGGTCCTAAAATCAGCAACGAAAAGTACGTCACATGTCCGTCGCTCAACTTTCTGCGATTACTAGTGCAACACGGGTGATGGATTAGATGACACATAGGCAACATATGTATATCTTGTATGAGATACGTTGAACATAATTCGATTTTGGACCAAGAACCGAATCAAACCGAATAATAGATTCGTTTCAGTTTGAAAAAAAAAATCGGTTCAGTTTTAATTTTGAAACTACTAAAAAAAATATTCGGTTTTGGCTTTTTCTTGCAGTCCAAAACTGAAAATCAAATAAAACTTACACAATTATTAATTACACTCAATTTTATACATACTTTATGATAAAAATTTGTATAATTTTGTATATATTTAAAAAAAGAATTATATTATGTGTTTTAAAGTCCAATTTTGATAATTTAACTAGTTCAATTTTTTGGCCCAACTTTGAAATAGAACAAATTTATGCATAAAAATTATAATTTCTAATATAATTTAACTACAATTCAACTTTGGACCCACCAATTAAGCAATAAATAGTCCAACCGAACGAGCCAAATAAACTGAATTGATTATTTGATTCAGTTGGTTTCAGATACGTCAGTTTGATTTCGATTTTGAATTTTCAAAATTTTGGTTTATTTAGTGTTGACTATTTCCATTTGGTTTAAACAAAATAAATATCTAGAAGAGTAGAAAAGTTTGAAGGGAGGGGAAATATAAAGATTTATCTAGAGAGTTTCCAGATTATCACTATAGAGAAGATTAAAGAGGAAGAGTTAAGGGTAGATAAAATAATTTCTAGAAGGGGTATTGTCCGGCTTATTTGATTAACTTTTATTAGAGATCGTCCTTTTTTAAATACTCATTAACGAATGGTCTGGTCACATACCCAACAACAATATCATCTTATCATCTCTTTCCCTTTGGTTTTCTAATTAACTCTACATGGTGAGGAGCTAAACTTTGATCCAACCCAATCCTCGGTTCAGAAATAATAATAATAATAAAAAAGATAAGTGTGAATATTTAGCATTTTTTTTTAATAATAGTGCAATGGGAATATATTTTTCTCAACATTCTACGCAGTCCATAGCCACATTGATGTGGAATTACATTATTGAATGTCAAAGAAAGCCTTAAAAGGAAGATAAGGCCATTTGCAATGGTGATTTCTAAAATTGAATTTTTATCCTACTTGACATTGTACTTTAATAAAATTTGGGTAGAGTTTCTATATAGAATCTTACATGGCAACAAATAAATGGATCAAGTGAATGAAGGGGAGCTCAATATTAATTGATACGAGAGAAAAAAAAATTCTAAAATCTCTCAAAGAAACTCTTCATCTTAAATTGAGATAAAAATCACCATTGGGAGAAGTTTTTTCTAAATTGAATTTCTACCCTAGAAACAGAAAAGATAGACCATTGAAGATCGCCTAATAATTGATGTCCAATAATATATATATATATATATATATATATATATATATATATATATATATATATATATATATTATTATTATTATTATTCTCAATAGAAAATTCAAAAAAATAACAAAATTTGTAATTTGAATCTCTTGGTATTGTAAAAAAAATACATACACATGAATAATCAACTGATCTTATAATATTCTAATTATAATACGTGCAAAGTACGTACATGTAGACTAGTATATATAATAAGGAAGGTGAGGTGCCACCTCACAGTGAGGTGGCTATATGTCATCTCTTATACTATTATCATGCACTTACACACTTTTCAGGGGTTGACACTTGGCTACCGTCCATAGTCATTACATTTTTTTTTAATCCAATATACAAGCAAAGTGGTCAAGCTCTAACCATTCGAGTGGGGCCCACGTGAGTCCAATTTAATTCAATGTGTACTCAAGATGCGGTGAACCGACCTCCAACGGTCACATGTAAAAGAAGAAGAAAAAGCGACCCAACGGTCATATAATTCAAACTTCGCCCCTCTTTCTTCAGCTCCGCGCCTTCACCTCTAACGGTCATTTTCGTCGGATAAAAAAAAAAGAGAACCCAACGGTCATATTATTCAAACTTCGGCTACTTTATTTAGCTCCCCTCCTCCTCCTCCTCCACCTCCTCCAAATTTTGCTTTGACTAACTAAATATTCTCCAATCAAGAAGAAGAAGAAGAAGGGAACACCATGGATTTCCACAGCCTCACCAGGAGGGCACTCCAGTCGCTCTGCAAGAAGAACAAGATCCAAGCCAACATGACCAACGTCGCCATGGCAGACGCTCTCAAAGCCCTTCCTGCAGTCGAAGGGCTCGAAGAATTCCAAGAGAGCCAGCAGTTGCTCTCCTCCAAGAAGGAGAAGAAGGCGCCCGAGCCACAGGGGAGCCCGCTGCCGCGGTCGCGCCGCGTGACCGCGAGGGCTCCCCAAGAAGTCTCGAAGCTGGCCGCCAGCGAAGAGGAAGGGAAGGAGGATCAGGAGAAGACCGCGGGAGCGTCGACGACGCGGAGGAGGACGAGGAGACAGCCTACTACTACTACGAAGGCCGGAGATGTCGATGTTGGTACTAGGAGGACTACCAGAAGGAGAGCTGCGAGCAACATGGCTGCTTTGAGAGCTGAGGAGGAGGAGGAGGAGGAAGAAGAAGCGGAAGGTGAGTTGATACCATATTAAATTTAAAAGATTTCAAGAATTTGTGTTCTTCTTCTTCTTATTCTTGATTATATTGCTGATGTGTTCGAGTTTCCGATGATCTGTAGATGTTGTCGAAAATGTTGTCTCCAGTGATCAATCGACAGAGGAGATGGAGGCCAAAGAGGGAGAAGGAAAGCAAGGTTTGGTTCTAGTAACTCTCATTGTTCAACTTTTTTTTTTTTTGAGACATCGTGTCGGACACTTACGGATGTGACACAAAAATACACCAGAATCCACTTGGGTCGACACACAAGAATCGAGATGCCGTACCATATTTGTGTCCGTGCAACATAGCTCACCAAAAGAGGTTCAGAAAGAAGAAGAAGAAGAAGAAGAAGAAGAAGAAGCTGAGTTCTCGGATGGAGGAATTCAAGGAGTAGAAAAAGAACACACTGTTGTTCTAAGCGAGGAAGAAGCGGCTAAGTTCTCGAATGGAGGGATTCAAGTAGTAGTAGAACACACTACTGTTCCAAATGATGAACTTGGAGTTGAAGCTGCAGAAATGAATGCTGAAATTTCAATGATCGATCAAAATAGGGACTCCGAAGAAGAAGAAGCTGCAGAAATGAATGCTGAAATTTCAATGGTCGAACTCTCTGTCGATGTCCCGGCAGCAGCCACTGATCAGACCTCTCAAGTCGGTCTGGTTGATCCCTCCGATGATGGTCTCTCTCCTGCAGAACTTGTTCAAGGAGACGGTCTAAGTTCCGGCGAAAGTGAAGAACTAGCCGCAGAATTCGCGACCACAGAAGAGAATGAGCAATCCAGCAATGGCGATGATGCAGACCACGCTGCTGCTGCTGCTGACAAATTTGTGGAAGAGGAGTCCAGCGAAGCTGCAGAGATCAGCAGCAAAACAAACGAGGAAGGGCCTGACGGTAGCTACTCTACGATCGGCGTCCCTTTGGACATGGGGGACTTTGTAGACGAACTTGGCGGCGATTCTGCCATCGACGTCCCCGTGGAAGTCGAAGACCTCGTGCCTGGGCATCTCACTGGAGAGGTAGCGGGAGAAGCAGCCACATCCCCTGCCAAAGAGGTGAGCACGGAAGAAGAGAATAAGCAAGCCAGCAATGGCGACAACACAGACCATGCTTCTGCTGGTGGTGGTGGTGATGATGATGGTTTCGCTTCAGAAATTAGCGACGAGAATGAGAAAGCTGACGATGCAAAGGAAGAAGAGACGGAGCAGTACAATGGTGAAGATACTACCACAGAGGAGGAAGAATTGGAGACCACAAACGACTCCGGTGGCGGCGATTCTGCCATCGAAGTCCCTGTGCAAATCGAAGACTTCTTCGTCGTCGTGTCTGGCCTTCTCGTAGGCGAGATCGCAGTAGAAGCAGCCACTACTCCATCGTCTCCGGTGAACATCGACCCGGTTCCATTGTCAGATGATGCTGATAACAACAACAACAACAACAACAACAACAACAAAGAGAATGAGAATGAGAATGCAGACCAACCCGAACCCGGTCGGAATGGTGTAGATGGCTTGAGGAAGGCTAAGTTGGAAAATCTGAGCTTGAGGAAGCTCAAGGCCATCTACAAGGACACCCTCCTGGTAATCAACAAAAACAAGGTACCATTTCTTTTTTTTTTTTCTTCTTGTTTCTAAATAATCATATTTTTCGTTTAAAAAAAAAAAAGCAAATTGCTTTAACTATAAATATACACTTATTACATAAATCATTCCTACTTTGAAACTAATTATACGGACCATCCATATAATTTATATTTTCTATAGAAACCTACAACACAGAGTACGTCCTTATGTGTTTATAAAATTTATAAATGAGGGTTGGTGGTCAGTGTAATTATTTTCGTTTTCGGAATAAGGAATAAGGATAGTCCATGTATATTCATGAAACATAGGAGAGGTCTGTATTTATTTCAAAAAAAAAAAAAAAAACTATAGGGAATTTCAATTTACTAATGTGGAAATTTTTTTTTTAGGGAGAAGAGAAGAAGAGGTCTGCACTTCAAGCTTTGGATGAGAACTGTTTGTCCCTGAAATAGTAGTAACGAAGAGAGCTTTTATGGTTTGCACTTTGCAGTTTGATTTATGTTCTAGAGAGAGCTTACGGTTTGCTTTCAGTTTCTTTTTAGTTGCAAACTTTGCAATTGAGTGTGTCTGTTTGGCCGTTCAAACTTCAAACTACATGGTTGACATGCAATAGTATTTCCTGTGTGATGAAAAAACATAGAATTAAAGTTTTTCAAGATATTTTGTGCAAAATGCTCATTTTATTGGACGCTTTTTCTGAAAATTTGGAAGTCTTCATCCATTCGCCATGCAGACCTCATATTAAAAAGAAAAAAAAAATGTCGTAAAACTGGTTGAAAAATATCCTCACATAGATAATTTAACATACATGGGTCTCTTCGCGATGTGAGCCCGTATCAAAAAAACGAATTTATATGCAAAGATAGATTTTTATAAAAAAAAAAAAATTCAAAACAGCCCATAGCTTCGCCATGATTAATTAATGAGTATATTTTTGGTTTGGTCACATCCACACATCTTTCGCATCTTTCGCATAGCGTCAAATTCTCCATGTGAATTTTTAGCAAACTTGCGATATTCTTCTGGAGTAGCAACCAGGGCACCACGGATAACGCTCCTTAAAAGTGTCATAAATTTGTTGAAAATATTCTCACAGAAATAATTTGACGTTGCTAATCCAACGACGTAGATCTCGTCGCAATGTGAGGTTTGTACGAAAAAATGTGAGTTCATATCATTGTGGTCAAATTGAAAATATACTTATTAACATAATTTTTTTCTAATTTCAATGCTCTATATGAAATTTTTTGGAAAAGAAAGTTAGTTTGGATAATAGCACCTGTGTAAGTAACTTGGCGCACCAGAGGTAACTTGTGCATAGAGCTCCCTTTTACAATTTCATGGTTGAGGTGATCTATTATAATTTCCTTAACATGTCAAATCCCCCTTTTACAAGACATGAACATGAGCGTACATGGTTGGTTCTTTGCGTCCAGTTTTGGTGTAGCAGCTATATTTTGATTCATCGTACGTCTTCTTATAAGAGTTTAATAATTGGACGTTGAATCCATTTCATATGATGGGAGTTGCCGGAGTATTAGGCTATGATGCTATGCGCTATTCATGGCATTATCGTAGAAAATACTTTATTCGAAGATGGTGATGGTGCAAATACATTCCGTGCTTTTAACCCAAGTCAAGCCAAAGAGACTTATTCAATGGTCATTGTTAACCGGTTTTGGTTTGGGGTTGCTTTTTCCAATAAATATTGGTTTCTTTATGTTATTTGTACCGTAACTGGTTTTAGGGATGAGTGCTCTTGGAGTAGTCCGTCTTTGAACCTACAGCCTATTGTTTTCCAAGAAATTTGCGTAGTGGAAGATCCGAGTTTGTGACTTTCTACACCAAAAATATTTTCTTAAACGAAGGTATTCATGTATGGATGGTGGCTCAGGATCAGCCTCATAAAACCTTATATTCCCTGAGGAGGTTCTATCCGTAGAAAAGCTCTTTAATGGAACTTTAGCTTTAACTGGCCATGACAAAAAAATCCACTGGTTTCGCTTGGTGGGCCGGGAATACCAGATTTATCAATTTGTCCGATAAACTACTTGGCGCTTACGTAGCTTATGCTGGATTAATCGTATATTGGGCCGGAGCAATGAACCTCTTTGAAGTGGCTCATTTCGTACTAGAGAAACATATGTATGAACAATGATTGATTTTACTTCCGCATCTAGCTACTCTAGGTTGGGGGGTAGGTCCAGGAGGGTAAGTTATAAACACCTTTCCATACTTTGTATATGGATTACTTTACTTAATTTCCTCTACAGCCTTAGGCTTTGGCGATATTTATCATGCGCTTCTAAGACCTGAGACTCTTGAAGAATCCTTTCCATTCTTTGGTTATGTATGAAAAGAGAGAAATCAAATAACTACAATTTTGGGTATTCATTTAATTTTCTTAGGTATATGTGCTTTTCTTCTAGTATTCAAGGATAATTAGTTGGTGTTTAGGGGGGGGGGGGGGTTGTATATGATACCTGGGCCCCTAGGGGTGGAGATGTAATAAAAATTAATAACTTGACCCTTAGCCCAAGTGTTATATTTGGTTATTTACTAAAATCCTCCTTTGGATGAGAAGGACCGACTGTTAGTGTGGACGATTTAGAAGATATAATTGGAGGACATGAATGGTTATGTTCCATTTGTATACTTGGTAGAATTTGGCATATCTTAACTGAACCCTTTGCGTGGGCTCGTCGTGCATTTGTACGGTCTGGACCTTGTCTTGTAGTTTAGCTCCTTTATATATTTTTGGTTTCATCGCTTGGTGTTTCGTTTGGTTCAATAATATGGCATATCATAGTGAGTTTTATGGAAACACCAGACCAGAAGCTTCTCAAGATCGAGCATTTACTTTTCTAACTAGAGACCAATGTCTTGGGGCTAACGTAGGATCGGCCCAATGACCCACCGGTTTAGGTTAATATCTAATGTGTTACCCTACTAGAGAAGTTATTTTTGGAGGAGAAACTATAATTATCATGTTTTCCTATTTCGTGACTTATTCGAGTCCACAAGTACTAGTCGGGAGGGAAAATATCTTAGTAGACGTGTGAACTACCCCTTACCCATCTCTCGTGTCTTTCGTGGAGAATAGTAGCTACACACGACACGTGCAGGGTGCCTGATTTATTCCCTAGCCGTTCACATGTCGAAACTGATATTTTAAAACACATAGATAGTTGTCTTTTATTTGTTTCCTTGTTTTCTTCACTGCTTGCCTCAACTACTTTCTAGTTTTTATCTCACATATGTTATTTTTATGTCTTGTAAAATTCTATTGTGTTTTTGTATTGCCGTCGGTTTGTGTACTTGTTCCATTCCTGATTGGAAATCAACATTTTTCAGGTTAGTTGTGGCTCCTCTTGGCATTGGAAGATACGGGTGTACTTGCAGGCCAAAACCTAGAATTTAGATAGATGTTGTAGTCATTTCAAGTACATGTAAAACCTTGTACTTTCTTTTAATTATAAATCTTATAATAATTTGTAAATTTGATTTAGTAATATGAATGAGCAATAAATGTGATACCTTTGTGATTTTGAGTATCTTGGCCGTGACAACGTTCTAATGCCGACTCTGCGGCGTAGGCTAGCTTGGACACGCACTCGTATCCCGAAAAATGGGTGCGGGTCGTGACACCTAGACGAGCCATGCTCTAACAATGTCGCTGAATATAAATGCTCTACTCATTGGTCTCCAATTAGCTAAACAGTTGGATATCGAATACCTTGAAGTATATGGAGACTCTAAATTGATTGTCAATCAAGTTAGAGGCACGTATGAAATTCGGCATCAAGATCTCGTTCCATACCATAAAGCAGCAGTCAAACTGGCTACATCATTCAAAGGCTTCTTCATTGAACATGTATGCTGAGCTTGCAATATAGAAGCCGATGTGCTTGCTAATCTAGCAATAATATTAGTGATTCCTGTGAAAAGACAACAGATGATCGTCATCACTAACAAAAAATTATTCTGTATCAAAAATAATTTGCAACTGGAATCTAGTAATTTAGTCGAGATTTGCGCTACGAGTGAAGACTGGAGAGCTCCTTTCATTGACTTCGCGATACATGACATCTTACCTGAAGATCCCAAAGAAGCTACAACAATCCGTCGATGATCACTCAGATTATACTACAATCATACCTCCAAAACACTATACAAGCGATCATTTGACGGTATGCTCTTATGCTGTCTTACGAGAGATAAAGCAAAACAGATACTACGTGAAGCCCACTACGGTGTCTGTGGTGCACATCAGCCTGGTCCTAAGCTACAGGATCGGATCCGACGTATGGGATATTATTGGCCAACCATGGTGTCAGATGCCATTGAATATTCAAGAAAATGTCGAGCATGTCAAATCTATGCAGATTTTATTCATCAACCATTAGAATTCCTGTATCCGACTGCAGCATCATGGCCCTTCGAAGCTTGGGGCATGGATGTCATTGGTCCTATTAATCCACCTTTATCCCGAGGACATCGGTTTATCCTAGCTATAACCGATTACTTCTTAAAGTGGACAGAAGCTATACATTTAGCCGAAGTCAAGACAAACAATGTCATCAAATTCATTAAACATCATGTGATCTACAGATTCAGCGTTCCTCGGCAAATTATCCATGACAATGGACCTCAATTTATCAGTCAGAAGTTCACTTGATTCTGTGATGACAACCGGATCAACAATATTGCTTCTATAGCCTACAATCCCGTCGCTAATGGTTTGGCAGAAGCATTCAACAAAACGATCATCAAGCTTCTCAAGAAGTTCATTTCCACCAATAAAAGTAACTGGAGCAAAAAGCTTAGAGAATGTCTATGGGCCTACCGTACTATTATACGCACTCCGACTGGTTGTACACCTTTCCCTTTGGTGTATGGATGCGAAGCTGTCCTACTATTGGAGATTCAAATTCCTTCTCTAAAGATTGTCATTGCCAACGAGCTCACAACAGAAAATAATAACCGGCTTTGACTTCAAGAGCTTGAAGCACTTGACGAGAAGCGGCTACTAGCTCAATAACACATCGAGCTATATCAAGCCCGTATCTCAAAAGTCTTCAACCGTAAAGTCAAAGTACGAGTATTTCAAAAAGGTGAGCTAGTCCTTACCGTCAGACGTCCTATGACTATGACATACATGAGTAAGGGAAAGTTCGAACCAAAATGGAAAGGTCCCTACATTATAAGCAAAGTTTTCTCTAACAGAGCTTATCAACTGTCAGGGATGGATGGTCGAATCGCTATGATGCCTATCAACGACAAATTCCTGAAGAAGTACCATGTTTGAAAGTGTGTAATGTATTTTCTGACAAATATTGTACATACTTCAAATCTATGAATTATTTACTCGTCTGCAAAATTCCCAGCGAAATCTATCCAGATCTTATCATATATCCTCATTGACCCACAACATCTGATCGCGCTACGCGTAAATGGCGCGAACGTTCTATTGCCATCTTCTCCAATCGATTTTCTTACCTTCAAGAACGGGGTTCGTGTAGCTTCCCTTCCCGAATTTTCTTTTTTAAATATATTTTATTATTATTTATTTTACTGGATTGATTATTAAGTATAATTTATTTATTTATTATCATTTATGCTTTATCAAATATATATGTGAATGTTTATGTATAAATATATAAATATAAATATGTATATATATATATATATATATATATATATATATATATATATATATATATATATATATATATATATATATGTGTGTGTGTGTGTGTGTGTGTGTGTGTGTGTGTGTGTGTGTATAAATATAAATTATATACGTGTACACACACACACACATATATATATATATATATATGACTATGGATATGTTATTCATATAATATGTTATAAATATAGATTATATAGATTATATGTATATATATATTTTTATATAAATTATATACGTGTACATGTAAATATATATATATATATATATATATATATATATATATATATATATATATATATATATTAATATTGAAATGTTATGTATTAATACTGATATATTGAGATAGATAAATATGTACATAGAATTGATATGTTTTAAATATATTAATATTGGAATATATATTTATTAAATAAAAGAAAAAAAAAAGAAGCAAAGAGGAAAATCGGCCCAGCCCACCCCGGGCTGGAACTATCTCACCCGAGCCCCCCTACAAAACCCAGCATGTAGCTGAGCCCAGCCCGAGCGCTGAGCACAAAAGCCCCACACCCGACCCCCATATAACAGAGTATATATATACGAAAGAATAGAGGGAGATTGAGAGAAAGGAATCGGACGAAACCCTAATCCCGACTCCATCACGTGCCACCACCCGCCCACCTGCGCGCCGCCACCCCCAGGCGCCGCGCGCGTGCCAGCGCCACCGCGGGCGGCCAACGGACGGCCGGAGCCGCCCCCGCGCGCGCGCATGGCTGACGTGAAGGCACAGCAGCAGTGGGTTACACCCTCCACTTCGCGGTATGTATTCGCTATCAACAATTGATCATCTTCGATTCCGTAAATTGCGTTAGAGAGCGTAGTTGACCCCCTTCAATCCTATTCAAGTAGAATTAATTCTACTGAACTATACTGATCGGAAGATCATTGCAAAAATCCTAAAAAACCCACCTCAAAACAAAATTTGTGACTGTTCTCAAACACCATATTGGCAGGCTGTTCTTGGTCAATCCAAAGCAAAATCTAGGAATCTAATTGAATAGGTTTTTAGTCAACCCAAACAGCTTCAAAACGCTATTTACGGATTTTAAATTCATCGAGTACACACCAAGAAATACCGATTTCAAAATCAATAAAAACCCGTTTAAAACAGTTTTCAAAATCAATAAAAATCATCCACACGACGTGCGACCCGCCAAACCGGGCGACGTGGTCACGAACCGAAAGCATCAAAAACTGCGTATCGGTTTCGTGGTCGTGTGGGCTTTGACGGAATTCAAATTGGTCGTGTGTGCGCGACGAATTCGACGCGTATCCGTCGGAATCGCCCCGTATCCATACAATACAAATTCAGTCATAACTTTGTGCACACTCGTCAGATCGAGACGAAACTTACGCCAGCAGGACCGTATCATTTTTCTGGTCCTGCATGCCAAGTTTGGTCCAATTCTGAGACAGTTGAATCCGACATCGTTTTGCGGGCCCCACGGTCTGACTCAACGGGCGATTTTGTGCACGGCCTGCCGAAATCCAACTCTGGACATACGGTTGGATTCGTATCGGAAAACTGGATCCGTAGACATGTAGTTTGACGACTTTAGAGACCGTTGACTCTGGCACGCTTTTCGGTACAAAGCGGGTCCAACGGCGGACATCGTTTTTGCCCGAAATTACCGTTTTGCCCCTGTGTCCAGAATTGGACGTAAGGACAGGCAATCCTAGCTAATTGGACTATTCTAAGACCATTGATATTATTTATTTCAGCTTCCGGGGACTGTTGTACGGGTTTTGACTATAGTGGCATATTGAGTGGTTTGGATCATCGGTTTCACCAGCACAGGACCACAGGCGAGTACAGTTTATTGTCTGCATTTTGATATTGATTTTCACTATATTTCATTGGTTGGTTTCATTAGTTATGTGATTATTTTTTATTATAAATTGTTGAGTCGGGAATGAGAAGTACCAACGATGTGTGATCTGACCTTAGACCGTGTAGACCGTGTAGACCGTGTTACATTTATTTCTTGTAGACCGTGTAGACCATGTTACATTTATTTCTTGTAGACAGTGTAGACAGTAATTTATTTATTACAAAGTAGACCGTGTAGACAGTGATTTATTTATTGCATTTAAACTGTGTAGTTCGTGATTATTATTCTGTAGACAATGTTTCTTTATTGCAATATTTTCTGTAGACCGTGTAACTGTAGACCGTGTAACTGTAGACCGTGTAACTTTAGATCGTGTAACAGTAGATCGTGTAACTGTAGACCGTGTAACTTTAGACCGTGTAGACCGTGTCGCATAATTGTCCCGAGACCGATCACATATCAAAGGTACTTCTAACAGTGGGAAAAGTATATGTGTCTATTTATTTACTATTGATTTTTTTGTCTATTCTTACGACTTTACTGTTTATCTTCAAAACTCATGATTGATGTCTAACCTTTGTTTTATAGTCATTTTCTTTATTGAAATTGCATTCAGTGGATTGTGCTCGTTCCATTCCTGACTGAAAACCAACATTTTCAGGTTAGCCGTGGATTCACTTAGCTTGGGAAGTTCGGGTGTACTTGCAGACGAGCCTAGAAGATTAGTTAGATAGTCAAGATATAGTCATTCATTGAATTGTACAAGTTTATATTCTTCTACAAATGTAAAACTTGTGATTATTGTAAGTTAAATTAGTTTCTGTGAATGAGCATTGGATTATTTATGATTTTGATCTTCATGGCCGTGACAGCGTTCTACCGCCGACACTGCGGCGTAGGCTGGCTTGGACACGTCTCGTATCCGTTTTAAAAAAAAACGGGTGCGGGTCGTGACAGTTCGCCTCCTCGGCTCTCGTCGATGGCATGACGTGTTGCGGTACCATCAACGGAGGCACGCGCGAAGTGGCTTCGGCCACTTTCTTTCCTTTCTCAGCTGCGATTCTTTTTGGGGTCATTTCGGTTGATCAGAAGCTTCGAAAGTTGAAGAAAATGAAAAGCTCGAGAAGAAGAGAATTCGAGTAAAAGTGTTTTCTCTCTCTCTTCTATCGGCTACTTATAACCTAAAGCTATCCAAAACAGTCGCACAATCCACGCCCAAAACTCGGGGTCAGTTATGATGTTGTTATGCGTCAATCACACAGAAACGTTTCTTATTCAAAGTATTTCAAATTTTGAAGCTTTTCAAATTTGAAAACTTTGAAGGGAATCTTGTAGAAGCCTAAAAAGTATAAATTATCATCATGCGCTACTCATAAATGGCGTCAGGGCACAAACTATCAAATGGTGCTGGCCATCAGATGGTGCACGGCATCAGTTGGCACTGGACATAGATGGCGTTGACTGACACGTGACAAGCTTCCTCGAGAAGCTGAAACAGTTGTCATCATTACTAACAGCATGTCAGTTGAGGAAAATCCGTTTGAATCCCGAACGTACAGCGCTCGAGAAGATTGTGTCAGATTTGTCATAATGACTGACAGCTGCCTCGCGCCATTTGCAGTTGGCGCCATTTACATTAAGCAAAAAGCACTAAACAGTAAGTAGCGCTTGGCGCCATTTAACAGTTGGTGCTATTCGATCAAATTATCCAGAAGCAGTTAGATGACGTGACGTGCATGCCACTAATCTCGAAGAACCTGTATGTGACACTGCCCATAACCAAGCGCATCTCTCTCACAGAATGCTACGTGTCCAAGTAGTTAAACCAACCGTTCGCGCGACTGGGTGAATGGTGCTCCAATTGTAGTGTGCGCCAATCAGGATAACTACTTAACAGTTATCTCTAAACTCTATAAATAGAGTTCCAAATCACTTTCAAAGAAACACTAATGATCATAATCTCCTGAGCACTTGCTGCAGCACTCTCCAAAGGCCTTCTTCGATATCGCATCGTCCAAGGAATAAAATGATAGTCTCCTGATCAGATTCCTACAACTGTACTTCCCCAAAAATTAAATTGTACTCTTGTACTCTTCTTAGTTTGTAATCAAACACTTTTTGTTTTTGCAAAAGATACCAAGATCTCTTCATTTTCAGGTACATGTGCCTTTTTAGAGGCATCCATAGGCATTTCAGTGAATTTGAAAACATGCACATCTTTACTATTTATTTTTGGAGCTTCAGCCACTATCGAACTTTTATCAGGACAAGATATTTCATTAGCTCTCCTCTTTCTAGGAGCACTATCCTTGAAACCTATAGGCCTATCTGTCACGCCCCAGAACCAGAATACTGGAGAGCGGGGGCAGACATAGCCAGCTACGTATAACGGAATGGAATCCACACCGTTATACGGTCACGGCTGTCTAGATATGTGAGGGTTTCACTACAATCTATCAGTCTCTTAAGGTCATAAAATAGCCTATTGTCTCAATCTCAACCAACTAATAATAATCACAAGATATCAGATCACCAAATATACAATTGTAAGGCGTCCCAAACATTACATATCCAGATGATCATGAAGCTAGTCGTACAAAATGTAAGGACTAGCAAGAGTTTAAGTCATACATGATCAACCTCGAGTTGCCAATCATGCTTACAGCCCCGTAGGCAGACAGTAAATAAAGTTGCAAACGAGCTAACATTTGCTCGGCGGCTAAACGCCTCAAAAGAATAATTTTACAATAGAGTGGGAGAGCAAAAATAAACCCACTCGTTGCCCTGGTTACGCCTGGTGACCACCATCGGGCTGGAAAGCAGGGAGATCCTTTGGTGCTGCTCCGGTATCTGGCCATACAAAACCAGCTGGGTCAGACCCCAGAAAGAGCAAGTGCCACAAAGGAGGCTTCACTTAAGAACTAAAACCAGCAATTAGCACAAGAGTAAAATTACATAATAAAAGACAGTAGTTTAAGAAAAAGCATGATGGGTGATTATAAAAGACAATCTTGTATAGAATCACTAAAAGACAGGACATATGGAAAGAAAGCATGACAGGATGATATACGATGAGATAACCATGGGACTATTCAGATAGCCAGGTTACAACCCGTAAACCAAACAAGGACCGGGGTTGTAACCCTTCGTCTGAACGGAACTTGGTTTCTCTCACCATTTATCGGCAAGATAAATATATAAAAAAAAATCAGGTCAAGTAACATTCTGGAGTGACAATCATTATGGTGACAATCTGGAGAGTACAAGACATTAGAGTGACAATCTGGAGTGATAATCATTATAGTGACAATCTGGAGTGACAATCATTCAATTATTCTGGTACAATCTTACAATTAATCAATTCTAGACAATACTATACTGGACTAGACTCCATCCAAGCAATCACGGCCAATCATTGCCTACGGCTTTCTACATTAACTAACTAGGGTTATCACAATCCTAGTTACTAGCAAGATGCAATGAGATGCTCCAAGTAGTCACAGGCCCTGCAGCTATCCAGGTTATCTAGGCAATCATTATAGTGACAATCTAGAGAGTATAATGCATTAGAGTGACAATAGAGTTCAATCCTTTAAAATGACAATCAAGAGTGCCCCACATAACAGTGGGCTGGAAATGTGCCATACTCGTCGGCAGGCTACAAGTCCAAATATTTGCAGCCGGGATAACGGGATCGCCTGTAACTGGGGAACATCTCTTCATGACTAGTGAATTACACTAATTATTAACCTTAGTCCAATTTCGTAGGTACTCCTGACCGTGGTACTCAGGAGTCCCCTCCTAGACATGATGCAAGACATGACTGGATTATTTGTACAAGCACAATCGCCCACGGTGTCAGGATTAATTATACAGGTCATGTCATGTCAGGTAGCCGTCGCAACAGCTATTCGAGATAATCATGTCAGGTTATCATGTCAGGTGTACTTTGTCAGGAGTGCACCACGACGGGCCACTATCAGGTCATGTCAGGCTATTATGTCAGGAGTGCACCACTACGGGTCACTATCAAGTCATGCCAATTATCAAAGAGGAGAGAAACTTGTACAATTAAATAATAATATATTTATAATATATATATTCTTGAAGCCAAGGAGAAACTCTACAACTTTCATGTTTTGAGTTTTTCAAGATTCTAGCTACAAAATAACTTAAACAGGCAAAAACAGTAAATTCCTGCACAATCGGCGCATGGGGTTCCTGCACGAATCGGCGCATGAGATTCCTGCGCAAATCGGCGCATGGGATTCCTGCACGAATCGGCGCATGGGATTCCTGCACCAATCGGCGCATGAGATTCCTGCGCAAATCGGCGCATGAGATTCCTGCGCAATCGGCGCATGGGATTCCTGCACCAATCGGCGCATGGGATTCCTGCACGAATCGACGCATGGGATTCCTGCACAAATCGGCGCATGGGATTCCTGCACGAATCGGCGCATGGAATTCCTGCGCAATCGGCGCATGGGATTCCTGCACAAATCGGCGCATGAGATACTCACGTTGCGTCTTCAATTCATGCGCGTAAGAAACCTACGCGCATGACACGCTCGGAGTTAAGGGATGCGTTGCCGGAACTTCACGGCGCATGGCCTCCCGGCGCATGGCCTCCCGGGCGCATGAGGTTCCCGGCGCATGGGATTCATCGTCCTCAAACAGCAAGTTCAGCCATGAAAGTTCCGAAAACTTGTAATGGCCATAACTTACTCATCCGGAGTCGAAATCAAGCGAAACAAAAGCCAAAACTGAATAAAATTGAATTATCTACAACATAGAACCATTAGTTTTCAAAAATAACCAAGTTTTAGAGATCAAAACCAAGAAAAATAAACAAGAAGGAACTTAAAACTTAGATCTACAAAAATATAACCATCAAAACCGAAAACTTCCAGTTCTAAAGAGGCTTAGAATCTAGTAAGGAAGAGAATGGAACAATAAAACATGAGATCCATCATGAAGCAAGTTTGCACTTGCCTAAGCTCTCTCTCTCTCTCTCTCTCTTTCTTGGTAGGTATAGAAGTAAATGTGGAGAAGAAGAAGAATAATGAAGAGAGAGAAAGAGGAGGGGTTAATAAATAGGGATGGTGGTGGTAGGTAGGGGTTCTCCCCTTGGTTCATGATGAACCAAGGCAACCCAAGCCTAGCCGAACCAACCCAAAACAAACCGAGCCAAGCCAAGAGATATGTAATACAAAATAAAATACGTACACGTATTCCAAGATACGTAATACGAACTACATGCATTACAACTCTACCCACCTTAAAAGAATTCCGTCCTCGGAATTTAATCAAGAGGCTAGAATTGCAAGGACAAGCTATACTAATCGTAAGCTGTAACAAGCAGTCTATCATGCAGTCATTTTTTTTTTTCAAGCAAGGAATTTGAAAGCATAAGGCATAAGAAAGATATTATACCTTACGAGTCAAACAGGTCGGGATATCGCGATCGGATATCATCCTCACGCTCCCACGTTGACTCACCCAAAGAGTGATGACCCCAAGCAACACGGACTAAACTAATAGTCTTGTTCTTAAGTATCTTCTCTCTCCGGTCCAATATAGACACGGGCCTCTCCTCATACGAAAAGGTTAAGGCTATTGGTACCAACCTTTTCGAATGATCTAGGACATGGCTCGGGTCCGGGATGTACCGTTGTAATTAGGATACATGAAATACGTCATGCACCCCGCATAATGACGGTAGAAAAGCAAGATGAGAGGACACATATACCTCTCGGTCGATTCTGAACCTGAGCCTGGGCTAAGGCAAACTGTCGCGGGTTCTGTTGCTGGAAAGTCTGGGCCTGAGTCGGCAATGGCCTCGGGAACGGGAACTGCTGTTGCTGGTGAACTGGAGCTGGTGCTGGTGCTGGTGCTGGTCCCCTAACCGAGGGACTAGATACTGTCGATGCTGAATCAACTCTGAAAGGGCAGGACCCTACCCTATGATCCGGTGCTCCACACAATAAACACAATCCCAACGCCTTGCGACATTCTGCTACCACGTGTCCAGGCTTCCCACAATAAGAACAGCCTGCGGTGGAAGACTGTGCTTGCTTCTGTTTCTGCTGAGGGTACGTCGGGGTTGAGTATTGAACCGACATAACTGAGGTTGCTTGCCTCGGAGTTCCAATAGTTAAAGTCCTGGCTGCCGGGGCTGGGGCTGAAGACTGAGTCATCTGACTATGGGACCGCTTCCGACCTCCGGTCCTGTCCACTATTCTCTGGGAGGTATACTCGTGCCTCCTTGCTGCTCGCAACACCGCATCATAGGTCTGATGCTCGAACTGTTCTACTGCCAATATAATCTCCAGATGAAGTCCTTGCTGGAACCTCTGCGCTCTGTCATACTCGGTTGCCACCAAGGTGGGAGCAAACCGACTAAGTCTGGAAAACTCGGCCGCATAACCGTCGACCGTCCTCTCCATCTGCTTAAGATTACTGAACCTGGTCTGCAAGTCATATCGAGCCACTGCATCATAATACTTGGTCTGGAACTTCTCGCTGAATACTGCCCAGGAGACAGGTGTGGCCAATCCCACTGCTTGTGCGGCCCACCAACTGCGGGCTAGATCCAATAACTGTAGGCGCACCACAGCCACCTTCTCGTCTTCTGGAGTCTTCGCGGCTTCGAGAATCACCTCTATATCTTATAGCCAAGCATCGGCAGCAATGGCATCCTCGCTGCCATCGAAGAATGGAGGGTTCAGGCGCTTAAAACTGTTGACCGTACTGTTCCCTCGGGGTCCACTTCTATTCAGAGCATCTTCCACTGCCTGGTGCAAGGCATCGCCTCTACGATCTTGGGAAGCTAACAATGATCTGATGAGACCCACCAAAGTGCCATCATCAGGATCTGCAGGCTGGACTGGCTGAACTGGCGGCTCTCCTCCAGTAGGTACGACTCGGAAGGCTGCTCCTGAGTGCTGGGCCTGATCTTCTGGTTGTTGCTGGTCCACGGAAGGTGATCCGCCTTGCTGATCGGCAGGTCCAGGTTCAATGCCGCTGAAGAAAACGACATGGGAACAATAAGGAAGGACCAGGACAGTTCAACGATTACAAGCATGTGATCAGGACAAGAATTTTCAAGAATCAAGAGGATACGAGCAGAGATCAAGGACGAGTATCGATTGAGACATCTATTCGGTAAACCCTCACACATCTTGATTTAACAAGACCTGCATGGGCCACCACTTAAACCATGTCACGCCCCAGAACCAGAATACTGGAGAGCGGGGGCAGACATAGCCAGCTACGTATAACGGAATGGAATCCACACCGTTATACGGTCACGGCTGTCTAGATATGTGAGGGTTTTACTACAATCCATCAGTCTCTTAAGGTCATAAAATAGCCTATTGTCTCAATCTCAACCAACTAATAATAATCACAAGATATCAGATCACCAAATATACAATTGTAAGGTGTCCCAAACATTACATATCCAGATGATCATGAAGCTAGTCGTACAAAATGTAAGGACTAGCAAGAGTTTAAGTCATACATGATCAACCTCGAGTTGCCAATCATGCTTACAGCCCCGTAGGCAGACAGTAAATAAAGTTGCAAACGAGCTAACACTTGCTCGGCGGCTAAACGCCTCAAAAGAATAATTTTACAATAGAGTGGGAGAGCAAAAATAAACCCACTCGTTGCCCTGGTTACGCCTGGTGACCACCATCGGGCTGGAAAGCAGGGAGATCCTTTGGTGCTGCTCCGGTATCTGGCCATACAAAACCAGCTGGGTCAGACCCCAGAAAGAGCAAGTGCCACAAAGGAGGCTTCACTTAAGAACTAAAACCAGCAATTAGCACAAGAGTAAAATTACATAATAAAAGGCAGTAGTTTAAGAAAAAGCATGATGGGTGATTATAAAAGACAATCTTGTATAGAATCACTAAAAGACAGGACATATGGAAAGAAAGCATGACAGGATGATATACGATGAGATAACCATGGGACTATTCAGATAGCCAGGTTACAACCCGTAAACCAAACAAGGACCGGGGTTGTAACCCTTCGTCTGAACGGAACTTGGTTTCTCTCACCATTTATCGGCAAGATAAATATATAAAAAAAATCAGGTCAAGTAACATTCTGGAGTGACAATCATTATGGTGACAATCTGGAGAGTACAAGACATTAGAGTGACAATCTGGAGTGATAATCATTATAGTGACAATCTGGAGTGACAATCATTCAATTATTCTGGTACAATCTTACAATTAATCAATTCTAGACAATACTATACTGGACTAGACTCCATCACGGCCAATCATTGCCTACGGCTTTCTACATTAACTAACTAGGGTTATCACAATCCTAGTTACTAGCAAGATGCAATGAGATGCTCCAAGTAGTCACAGGCCCTGCAGCTATCCAGGTTATCCAGGCAATCATTATAGTGACAATCTAGAGAGTATAATGCATTAGAGTGACAATAGAGTTCAATCCTTTAAAATGACAATCAAGAGTGCCCCACATAACAGTGGGCTGGAAATGTGCCATACTCGTCGGCAGGCTACAAGTCCAAACATTTGCGGCCGGGATAACGGGATCGCCTGTAACTGGGGAACATCTCTTCATGACTAGTGAATTACACTAATTATTAACCTTAGTCCAATTTCGTAGGTACTCCTGACCGTGGTACTCAGGAGTCCCCTCCTAGACATGATGCAAGACATGACTGGATTATTTGTACAAGCACAATCGCCCACGGTGTCAGGATTAATTATACAGGTCATGTCATGTCAGGTAGCCGTCGCAACAGCTATTCGAGATAATCATGTCAGGTTATCATGTCAGGTGTACTTTGTCAGGAGTGCACCACGACGGGCCACTATCAGGTCATGTCAGGCTATTATGTCAGGAGTGCACCACTACGGGTCACTATCAAGTCATGCCAATTATCAAAGAGGAGAGAAACTTGCACAATTAAATAATAATATATTTATAATATATATATTCTTGAAGCCAAGGAGAAACTCTACAACTTTCATGTTTTGAGTTTTTCAAGATTCTAGCTACAAAATAACTTAAACAGGCAAAAACAGTAAATTCCTGCACAATCGGCGCATGGGGTTCCTGTACGAATCGGCGCACGAGATTCCTGCGCAAATCGGCGCATGGGATTCCTGCACGAATCGGCGCATGGGATTCCTGCACCAATCGGCGCATGAGATTCCTGCGCAAATCGGCGCATGAGATTCCTGCGCAATCGGCGCATGGGATTCCTGCACCAATCGGCGCATGGGATTCCTGCACGAATCGGCGCATGGGATTCCTGCACAAATCGGCGCATGGGATTCCTGCACGAATCGGTGCATGGGATTCCTGCGCAATCGGCGCATGGGATTCCTGCACAAATCGGCGCATGAGATACTCACGTTGCGTCTTCAATTCATGCGCGTAAGAAACCTACGCGCATGACACGCTCGGAGTTAAGGGATGCGTTGCCGGAACTTCACGGCGCATGGCCTCCCGGGCGCATGAGGTTCCCGGCGCATGGGATTCATCGTCCTCAAACAGCAAGTTCAGCCATGAAAGTTCCGAAAACTTGTAATGGCCATAACTTACTCATCCGGAGTCGAAATCAAGCGAAACAAAAGCCAAAACTGAATAAAATTGAATTCTCTACAACATAGAACTATTAGTTTTCAAAAATAACCAAGTTTTAGAGATCAAAACCAAGAAAAATAAACAAGAAGGAACTTAAAACTTAGATCTACAAAAATATAACCATCAAAACCGAAAACTTCCAGTTCTAAAGAGGCTTAGAATCTAGTAAGGAAGAGAATGGAACAATAAAACATGAGATCCATCATGAAGCAAGTTTGCACTTGCCTAAGCTCTCTCTCTCTCTCTCTCTCTCTCTTTCTTGGTAGGTGTAGAAGTAAATGTGGAGAAGAAGAAGAATAATGAAGAGAGAGAAAGAGGAGGGGTTAATAAATAGGGATGGTGGTGGTAGGTAGGGGTTCTCCCCTTGGTTCATGATGAACCAAGGCAACCCAAGCCTAGCCGAACCAACCCAAAACAAACCGAGCCAAGCCAAGAGATATGCAATACAAAATAAAATACGTACACGTATTCCAAGATACGTAATACGAACTACATGCATTACACTATCACACTTTTGACGTATAGTAGTTGATTCATTTGTCGTCTTGTTTGGACTTTGTCCAACTGGAACAATAATTCTGGTTAGCACATTCATAGCTGACACATGTGATCTAGTTACCTTTGTAGCATCATTAAATGCATCAAGTAATTGATTTACAATTTCTTGCAAATGTATCATTCTTCTTGTCTCATAATCACATTGTGGAGTTCTTGGATCTTGATGAGATAGAGTAGGCATATTCTATTTCAATTCACGCCGTTTATTAGCAATGGATTATTCTATATGAACAATTGTTGCTTACCTTCCCCTAACGGCGGGAAGACTCTCTCATCAAATTGACAATCATCAAATCTTGTAGTAAAGACATCACCAATCATTTGTTCTAAATACCTTATTATGAAATAAGGCTCAACTAATGTATATTCCCAAACATTATTAGGGATCCATCTTAGTTCTTTTGGGAGATAGAATTGGAACATACACTGTAAATTCAAACTTTTTTAAATATGAAATGTTTGGTTGTTTACCACTAACAAGTTGTATATGTGAAAAGATATGGTAGACAATGGGTCTAAATTTAACTAGAGATGCAGCATGTAAAATAGCATTTCTCCAAGTCTCAGTTTTTAAACTAGATTGCACTAGTAGAGGTCTAACTATAAGTTGGAGCTGTTTAATAAATGACTTAGCTAACCCATTTTGGTATGCATATAGGGAACATGATGCTCTACCCTAATCCCTAATGATGTACAATAATCATCAAGAACTTGTGGACTAAATTCTGCAGTATTATCAAGACAAATTGATTTAATCAAGTTATCAGAAAACTGAAATCTAAGTTTAATAATTTGGGTCAAAAGACGAGAAAATGTAAGATCTCTAGTAGGCAATAGACAAACATATGATCACCTAGTGGATGCATCTATGAGTACCATGAAATACCTAAAAGACCATTAGCATGGTGAATATGACCACAAATGCCTCCTTATATTCTTTACAAAAAAGTAGGAGACTCATTCTTAACGTTAGAAAAGATGGTCTAGTTATAAACTCCCCTTGTAAACAAGAAACGCATATGTGATTCTTCGATAAGCCAATATCGTGATTTTTCCAATAAATGTCCACAAGAATTATCAATGATCCGATTGAACATATGTTTTTCCGGATGACCCAAAGGGTCATGCCAAATGTTATATAAGACATGATCATTGGCTTTATATTTTGCCACATTCATATTAGATTCAATTATACCAATGGTGGTGTAATAAAAACCCACCGAAAGACAAGAGAATTCTTCTAATGTAAGCCTTTTTGCTCCCAACATTAGATGTGATACATAATGACTCTTTGTAGTTATCATTTCAAATTTCAATATGGTACCCATTTTGCGTATATACTTGAAAATTAACAAAAAAAAATTTGGAACCGCTTGAATATATCCCATTTTGCAAATGGGTTTGACTACCATTAGGTAACATGATGTGTGCTCTTCTAAAGCCCTCAATTATATGCGCTGGCCTAGTTATTGTTGACACTTTGTGCATGTCAAATACTTTGGAAAAAACTTTTAATTCTTTAAAATCATATGTGTTGTAGCACATCTACCAAACACATATCCAAGTTATTTTTCTTGGATTCTTTGAATCTGTCAACCACTTGTTGAATAGCTCGATATTGCTTAAACCAATGTCCATCTTTGTCATATTTATGACAAGCAATACTACTCCTATTTGGTTTACATGAAGCAAAATAATTTTTTTACTTATGAACATATATTCTAGCTAGCATAAGTATAATAAGAAATAATTAAGCATTTCAAATGGTAATATCATATTATAGAAATGTAACTCCAAATTTATAATAAAAAATTTCGATAAAACAAACTCTCATGACCTAGACATTCTATGATGGAAACCAAAAATAAAACATGACTTCAAATATCAATAGTTTATAAGTACTTGAAATAAACATAAATTGATGGAGTGCTCATTCAATGGAAGGTGGATTTTCAAGCATCTCCTCAAACTGTTCATATGTAACTTGATTCCCTCTGTTATAAGGTGTTGTCCACTTGTTCCATTTATTCTTTTGTGAACCATTGTTTCCACCTTTGTAAGGTTGATAACCATGACCACATCTTCCATAAAAAAATTTATTCTCTCTTCCACGTCCTCCACCACGACCTCTGCTAATTCCAAAATTAGTATTTGCGTCATGAATTGTCATTGACCCAGTTGGTCTAGAGTTGTATTTTTTATAAGAACGTGTCACGACTCGCTCTCGAATAATCGTACACGAGTCGGACACGTCCAGCCTACGTTGGGAGATACAACGTAGTAAGCTGTACTAAATATCTAATATCTCAAGTCACATCATGAATCACATCACAGCATCTAAACACGTGCTAAATAATATTACAAATCACTATGTCTTTATAATACAAAATCATCAATTTAAAGGTAAACCTGTAAAACAATGTCCCATCTCATCACTGATCTCCTCATAGCCTCCAGGCTAGCTAAAATATCAACCCGTCCTGCCACCCATAATGTTAAGTAGAAAGTTCCAACACCTGCAACGTATCCAATCAGGAAAGGAGCAAAGTACAACCCCGACAAGAAGCACTAAACAAAGTAAACTGAAATGCCGCACAATGAACTATGATATAAGCACGGGAACATGAGACTGTAGTACATGAATAACGATGAAACTATAGTACCAGATCCTGAACAATAAACTAAACTATCAGTGTAATATGCATTTGAAATAACTATCAGAGTATGTGACCGGCTGGGTAAATAATAAACAAGAGCACATGAATAATGGTACGGCTTAGAGTTCCACGTGCACGATGTGAGACCAAAGCTATTAGTCAATGCCTAGCTAAAATAGGATTGGTCACATATCTGTAGTATTTTTCCACCCAATGTACAAGTAAAGAACAATGAACTATGAACAATGAACGATGAACAATGAACAATCGTGTGTACAACGTGTCAATATGAGAACATGAAGCAAGACAGAAATACAGAGTAAAGGGTTCGAGTCGGTGTACTTGCCTTTGTCCTAGCAATTTCAATATGTTCCAAAGTCCACCTAGAATATGGACAAGAATATGTTAGACTCTAAATATCATTCTAGCCAACATCGCTAACTAACTAACTAACTAACAACAAAATATTTACTAACTAATAGCTTAGAAGAAAAATATATAGCTTAATTAAAATATCTACCTTAAACCATACTTTAACAAAATTACTTATTAAAGAATATTTAGAAAATATTTGCTAAATAAAACATTTACAAAACTTGTATTTAAGATTTTTCTCTAAGTATTAGGAAAATAAATGTTATAGCAAGACATATACTCATTTACCACAATGCTAAGAATATGACACTAAAAATAATATTAGGAGAACAGTAATGATACTAATATTAACATCTATTCCTTAAGATATTACATATATATATATATATATATATATATATATATATATATATATATATATATATATATATATATATATATATAGTTTTAAATGTCCAACCAGTTCAATGGTCCTGATCCAAAGTCAATTTGGAACCACTAAGGAATTTCTATTGGGTTGTCCAGCCCAGTCTTCTGCTTATGAACTAACTGAACAATTAACTGACTATTGCCAAGGGATGTTGGCCTTGAAGCCCAACAATTCACTCGGCCCTGAACCAAATGAATGGTTAAAACCTATGTTCGCTCTCTCAAGACTACAACTGACTCAAAAATCAACATTGAGGAGTTCCAAAGAAGAAGAAAGTAGAAGGGGAGATCGAGAGATCGAGCGAGGAAAACAGGGAAAGCTCACCGAAGTCGAGCTGGCCGATCGGAGAAGATAAGGGAGAGTGCTCAACACTGGGGACGGTCTGGTGGCACGCGCTTGATACTGGAGAACAAAAGGGCCACGAAGCCACGGGCGCTCGTCGGCGCTGGCTTGCGAAGATCCAACGCCGAAAGGGCGCAGAGGAAGCTCGCTGAGATCCAATGCCGGAAGGACGCAGAGGAAGCTCACTGAGACCAATTCGAGGTGGATCTCGGCATGTCCCACTAGATCCAACTCGCCGGATCTGAACACTTTGCCCGAAACTGATGGGTCCGGATCTAGTGACGGCACGAACAGTCCTCGCGGAGGCGAACGCGGAATGGCTCTGCCACGGCACAGGGGCCCGTGGCGAAGATGGCCGAGCTAGATGCTCAGATCTGAGCGATCACTGAGGTCGGGGTAGTTTGCGGCTGGGTCCGGATCTACGGTGAGACGGCCATGGCACAGACCTGGTGGATTCGCCAGGTCTGAAGCATGGCAGCGGTCATGGCGAGATACGAGCTTCGGTCGAGCGAAGTCGATGACGGATCCGCGCTCAAATTGGTGGTGGTTCACTAGATCGGTCGGCTGGGCCTCACCGGAGACACGGCGGGTAGGGAGGACGTCAGGTGAGGTGGTGGTGATACTGGTGGTTGGGGTCGGGATATTGCTTTGTAGATGATGATGGGTGGAGGAATGTGGCTGGAGTGAGGAAGAGAAGGTGGAGTCGGGGAGGCGAACGTCGGAGTATGGCGGCGATGGCCGATCGGACAAAGTGGCTGTAGGAAGAGTGAGAGAGGAAATTATGTATGTAATAAAATATTGGGAGTCTCAATATTTCTAGGAATAGAGTGGAGTGTTCTCCAAGACTTGAATGGCAAAACCTGTAATTATGGGTAGATCTAGAGGCATATCAAGGACTCCCCTAACAAACTACCAACTAACTATAACTAATTGGTAGCTAATCCCACTAGCTACTAACTAACCAATTTTAATCGATTACCAACTAATTCCAACTCACCCAACTAATTACTAACTGAATACTAACTAACTAAAGTTAAGCAAGTACCCTTTGCTGCTAGTTAGTAAATAAAACATAATTTATTATCAATAAATATTGAAATTAATAATAACTAAAATAAGCATAATTAATGAGTATAAAATTAGTTTTATTAAAGGGGCTAAGTTTTATATATAACACAATATTATATACTTTTCTTTTTATTAGATTTTTAGGAAAATTTATAAAATCCTTAAAAGGTTTAAACCAATAGCTTACTTTAATAAACCTCACAAATTAAAATGATGCTAATATAAATCAGAAAATTTATTTTCTCCAAAATACATTGCATATAATTATTTTCTATGAAAATACTAAATTTCATTAATTCAGGGAAGGTGGGGTTACAAAACGTTACTATTTGCCTTTGCTACAATGAGATAGTCACCAGTTCAGAATATTTTATAAAATTTCTTTCACGATATTATTACTACAAAAGCACATTACTTGTATGAAAAATGGAGAGGATTTTCTCAATCATTTGAGTGTATGTTACTTTTTCGCACAATCTAAGGCGAGAAACAATATTAAACATAGCAGAATTATATTGTTTAACAATTTTATAGTCATTATATCTTAGATTCAACCATTTACTTTGAGCATTCGGAAGGATTACCATCCTTTGATGGTCAAATCTATCATTTAGATATGTCCACAAATTCAATGGATCATCATCACATAGATATTATGTCTTTAGATCATCATGGATATAATGTCATAGAAAAATTAAAGCCTTGTCCTTGACTTCAAAAGATTCTTTATTTTCTTTCTTAATAGTACCATCAAGCTTGTTGGACTGCAATTGCAACTTGCATCCAATTATCATGACAGAAAATAATTATATTACATGTAAATTAATTTAAATAATAAAATTGATAAGCGCTTTCAAGATTACAAAGCTTCAGATATCCCACAATGTGATGAAATATTATCAAAGAATATATCTTATGTGTATCACATATACAACAATGTGGTAAACGCTATCAAAGAATATTATCTCTTATGTGTATCACATATACAACAATGTGATAAAATGCTATCAAAGAATTTTATGTCTTATGTGTATCACATATACAACAATGTGATCATTATATAATAATATATTTTGGGTACTTTTTTTAAAATTCGATTCACATATACAACAATGTGAAGTAGTACCATGTAGAATTCAAATAAATAAAATAACATAAATAACAAATTCACATAAACTAATTTAATGTAATTAACTAATTCCAAATAAGTTTAATAATTCAAGGTATTCTAGATTAATTTCGTAGTTCATACAAAAAAATAGAAAAATAAAATTTATACATAATCTTAAATAGATTATCATAAAAAATTTATTTTGAATGAAATTGTGAACATGTTCTTATATAGGCTTCCAATGTAGGTTAACATCATGAAGACAATTAAAAGAAGAAATGTCAAACGACATAGGTTATGGATAACCAAAAGTAATTGGTTATAAATAACCAAAAGACATAGGTTATGTAACCAAATAATAATGTGAATTGTCCATATATATATATATATATATATATATATATATATATATATATATATATATATATATATATATATATATATATATATATATATATATATATATTTTTTATATATATATTATTTACATATATATATATATATATATATATATATATATATATATATATATATATATATATATATATATATATATATATATATATATATATATATATATATATATATATATATATTATTTACATATATATATATATATATATATTATATATATATATATATATATATATATATATATATATATATATATATATATATATATATATATATATATATATGGGTCGTTCTACCATACATCCCCTAGAAAAGGATGTATCGATACATCCGAAATTTGGACCGTTGGATGTTGATCCAATGATTCGGATTGAATAATAGTGTAGAAACATCATTTAATGCTGATTTAGACTTTTGACCTGTTGGTAACTTGCTTTAGCAGGTCATTCTTCACTTTAATTTTTTCAATGAACACCCTAAATTAACTCATATTTACTCTCTCTTTCGTCCATCCAATTTAATATTTCGTAATTTTTTTTGGTTACAGGCCGTCGTGGTGGTGGTGTTGGTGGTTGTGGTGGAAAGAGAAACGGAGATGAAGAAGGAAATAAGAATCGGTCTGGATCGCATCGAACGTCCGATTGGATTTCAATACAATTGACTTTCGTTCCTTAAACTTTTGGTTTTGATTTTTCTTAAATAGTACCCCTTTATAGATGATTAGTAGTTATCTTATTTTATTTTCGATAATTACCAGTTTTTATATAGGATGGTAGACTGCCTTACAACCTTGATGATTGTTGTTTTTGTAACTTTTCTAGTTCAACACCTTTGATTGCTTGTATATTTTGATACCCTATATTTGTTTTGGTCTAGTGTGACTAGTATACCTAGATGAGACTTTCATTACCACCATATGCCATGACCCTGTATGCCATCCTTTTTAATCGTATGATTTAGGTAAGTTCTGAAACCATGATTGTTGGGGACGAGACTCTAGAAAAAGTACGACCATCTTAATTTCGAGGACGAAATTTTTCTAAGGAGGGTAGACTTGTAACACCCACTTTTCTAAAATGAGGGTAATTTTGAACTTTTATAATTTTGATTAATCGATAATAAGATTTAACTCATGTTATGATTTTTGGTAATTTTTTAATCAATTTAAAACTATTTAAAATATTAAATTATGATTTTGATGGTTAACTAGTTAATTCCTAGTTTTGCTAAGCTTAGAGACTAACCATGGGGACCTAACCATGTGATTAGAATGACTATTTACAACTTTTTAGGCTAAGAGTATTTTGGTCATTTTGTGACTTTTGAATTATTTAGGATTTTGATTAATTGGTAAATTTTAGATTATTTTAATAATATTTAAATTGATATATTATGATTTTGGTCATTTTTTATATTTTAATATTTTGGGAAAATTTTATATTTTTAATATTATTTTTATTGGATTTGTTTAGTCGGGTTTGAGTTTCGTCTCGTTCCGACTTGTATTGTGACCCGGGTAGCTTGAACTCTAGATGGGACCCAATATTAAGTTAAGCATGGCTCACAAGATCCAACATTAAGTTAGTTAATTAAACTAATTTTTATCATGTTAGAATGGTTAAGTTAGAGACTCAAAACTAGATCATTTTGACCCCAAACTTAAACCTAGTCTAGACTTAACCATATGAGACTAGAGAGGGGCAATTAGGACATTTCCCATTAGCCCTAATGACTCTTTATGGCAGCCACCTTTAGGAGAGAATGATTCATTTCATTCATTACAATCTTGCCTCTTTTATTTTTTTTTGTTATTCCCCAATTTTAGAGAGCCTTCCCATTGATTTGATCTCCAAATCAAATCATTCCTTCACCAAACCTTCCTTCAATCATTCCCATTCTCCAAAAGAAGGGTGCTACCAAGGATTGGAAGAGGAGTGCAAGGAGGAGTGTCCACTTTGAGGGATCTTCGTATCGGAGCCGTGTCCTAAATGATTTCATTGGGATTTCACTCCCAATAGGTAAAACCCATCCTCTAAATCGATTTTCTTTGCATATAAATTAGTTTTGAATCCGTAGGATCCATCCTCATGCATGTGTCCCATTTAGATTCAAATTTGAGGCCATTTAGAGCTCTCTTGAGGATTTTAGATATGTGTCTTGTGTCCTACTTGATAGATCCCAAATTAGAACACCCCATGTGTATGTATGTATGATAATAGTTTAAATAGATATTTAAATTCAGTTTTATAATGGTTAGAGAGTGGATTGATCTTAGTTAGGATGGTTAGAATGAGTTTTATTTGGATACCTATGTTTGTATCTAAGTATCTTGGCCTATATGTGTTCTTTTGTCAAATCCGTCATAATTTTCATCCACGTTTTTATTAACCAAAGCAATTTAAAAATGTCATAACTTTTAGCTTAGAACTCTAATTTATCTTCCATTTTTTTAAAAGAACCGTATCGAAGTTAGATTTCCAAATATATATTTTAATAAGCCAAATTATTTCTGTAACTTTCTGTAGAATTATTTGAGTGTCAGCTGTACGAAAGACGAATGTGTTTCGGTATTTTCGCGATTTCGGGAGCTTCCGGACACGAAAATGCGATCTGTTTAAAGTTTTGGAAAGCTAACACAAAGGGCTACGACATATTTTAATCCCATAATTTAGTGAATGTCGAATTGGTACAGTATTGGTTTTAAGTAAAAGAGTGACTATACGATATATGCATTTTGTGTAACCTATGAGCCTATGTAGTATGGATATTAAATGAATATAGAGTATGTAATATACATGATATGTATGTATGCATGTATACAAGGTAAGTATGTATGTATGTATTTCTATAAACTGAGTTAACCTATAATCTTTTACACACATGCATTCATACACCCTTTGACATCATGTATCACATGTCACATACACCTACCTATCACTATATTTTAGAACATTAACACATATCCTTTCACACACATGCCAAACACGCACATACTCACTTACTATTTTACCTCTCTCTCTCTCTCTCTCTCTCTCTATATATATATATATATATATATATATATATATATATATATATGTATGTGCCTATATATATATAGCTTTCCTATATATATCTATGTATATGAATATGTGAATGTGAATAATATATATACATTATATGACTAAGTTTGTGTGCCTTGTTAACTTATGGTTTAGTTTTGTGCTTGGTTTAGCAAGTGACTTAGCCTATGAGTTAGTAGCTATCTTGGATACTTGATTTGCATATACTTAGTTTGTTTAGACCTAGAATAACTTGTTTGACCTGCATGGGCCACCACTAAAAATGTGTCATGACCCGCACCCTAGAGTAAGGGCACGAGAAGTGGGTACGTCCAGCCTACGCCGCAGTATCGGTGGTAGAACGCTGTCCTAGGCCAAACATCTAACAATATAAAGGTACCTGTATTTGCTATGTTACCTCCATTCGGAGTGTATATACCGTACAGGTACCTTTATATTGTTAGATGTTTGACCTAGGACAACGTTCTACCGTCGACACTGCGACGTAGGCTGGACGTACCCACTTCTCGTGTCCTTACTCTAGGGTGCGGGTCGTGACATCGAGCCCTCCTAGAACAACGAGGAGTACCAGCTGCGCCGAGAAGAATCGGTCCGGTTCGCGTCGGACGTCGTCGAAACCTCCTCGAACAAGAAGAAGTATCAGCAGCGCCGCTCTAATTTTACTGTCCATGCCATTGTCAGAAATCTTATTTTTTATCTAATAATTTAATATTTTGTTAATAAAGCTACATGTCATGGTGGTGGTGGTGAACTGAGAAAACCTGCTTCTGAGGTCGGGCGGATCATCTGCTCACATATTTAAAAAAAATCTGTATTATTCGGACGAAATATTTTTTACTTTTCTAATGATAATATTTTCGAAGAGAATTTTTTTTGGACGGTGAATGGTCATTCTCTTTGCTTTTAACACGGCGAATGGACGGAGAATGTCCATTCTCTTTGCTTTTAACACGGCGAATGGACGGAGAATGGCCGTTCTCTTTGCTTTTAACACGGAGAATGGCCATTCTCCGTTCCTTTAACATGGAGAATGGCCATTCTCCGTTCTTTGAAAACGGAGAATGGATACTCTCTTTACTTTTAACAAAGTATGGTACATCTAGGACTGGAAATGTTCAAGTATCTCATATTTTTTTCACCAAATATTTACAGTATTTTTAATATCATTTACCATAGTATATTTATTTAATATTAAATTATTTTCAAGAAAATCCGAATATCATTTTATCATGCTTCCACTGTATGGCTGCACAAAATCTTTTACGAGTGTTTGAATATAATTAACCTACTATCAAAGAGAATTTTTCTTACATTACATTATGCATTACACTGGCATCGACTTCATACTGATGGCATCGATGTACTGATGGCAATAACAAAGGATGAACAGGCAGGATTACAATTATGCTTCAGTAATAACAAGGGATGAACAAGCAGGATTACAATTTTGCTTCAGCAATAACAAGGGATGAACAGGCACTGGCATCGAATTCATACTGATGGCATCGATGTAATAATTTTTTACAGAAAGCAAAACACATTACAATCAAATAAAGTTTTAGTGATCCCAGGAATGCATCCGTAATGAGGCCACCTGTAAACCCTAAGAATGCACCCAGGACTCATGAAATCTGTGATGGACATCTGCAAATCAAACGAATACACCAAAATATCAATATCATCTATGAAGGCCAACTGCCAATCAAATAAACGCTTCAACCAAAAAATCATAATCAAATTAAGTATACTTTATTCCAAGTCCAATAAACTGCATAATTCATGTTACAGTAATCTGCCCAATCCACGTTAGTAATTCAACATAGAACCTGCATAATTCACAATACAATAATCCAAATAAATATCAAACCTACTCTAAATTCAAGGCCATATTACATTTTTAAAACAAATTACGAACTATGCACTTAGTACAAGCGAAAAGTTTAGTCTTACAATATTTCAAACACAAAATTTAGTTTGACCGCCATGACCAACAAATATTCAGAACCATATTACAAGTCAAATATTACTTCCAAATTTAAATAAAAGATTCAAAACTCAAAATATGAATCTTCATAGCCATCTCCATCTTCTTCTTGTTTCTTTTTTTTCTTCTACTTCTTTCTCAAAATATCCTTCACCTACACCTTGAGGGACGGATTAAGAAAAATTATAGTCAGTATGGACTCACTGTATATTTAGAAATGACATCCAGAAACATAAATAGAAGTATCAAAGTGATGGCTAGCATTAAAGTGTCAATGTGTACAGTGTGTATTTTTACATAAGAGTTTGGGCTAGCCCCATTTACCTTCTTTACGAGGGAAGAAAAATCTTATTCTTGGTCAGCAAATTCAACCTCTATCTGGTTAATCTTATCCAGAATCAATTTCTAGTTGTCGGATATAGTCTTCATCTCTTTAAAGACAATCTCAAAGTTTGCAGCAACAAAATTGTATAGATCATCAACCCTGTCCTTAGTGTTTTTGATTCCATAAGTTGATGGTTTTCCAGATGTTGATGGTTTGCTTGCAGCTGCTGCCTATTTTCCAAACATTCGAGTGAAGGTTAGTTTTCTCATGGGGCCTTTGTTTTTAATATAAACATCCCCTGCTAAGCTTGGAACATAATGTTTATTAGCCATCGAGCATACAAATCCTCCGAAAGGGAGAGCTGTCCTTGCAGTTGGTTTTCCCACGAGATGCATCATTCTACTAAACATGTAGGAACCTATATCCATCCTTTTTTTCTTCCCCATATAATAAAGAAATTTTACTCTCTCGGGATGGATGGAAAACTTATGCCCAGTAGGGTTGAGTGTTTGAGATACGTAGGCATGCAACAATTTATACAAAGTTTTTAATTGATCTTTGTATACATTTTGAGGGGTCTTGGCACCCATTGAAATACCTGTATTCTCATGAATTGCATCCGTCATAGAAATATTATCAATATCTTTCATATCAAACTCAGGAACTGGATCAAATCCATAAAATTCGTTGATGACAGCAGCATTTATCCTAATCAGTTTTTCTCTCAGAAATACCAGTTATTGATCCTCTTCTTTTTCTTTAACTTCAGCCGGAAGATTTGAGTAAAATTCACTTACTATTGTTTGGAAGATTTTCTCAAGACAGGATTTGTTCAGTTTTTCCAATTGATAGATTTTAATATATCCAGGAAGCTTCATCTTCGACATCATCCATCTTAATTGATCTTTCAGGCATAAAAGCCTTTTTCTTGAAATATTTAATATAAATCTTCTTAGATTTAGAGTCTTTAAATTTTTTTACCTCCTCTCCAGCCTGGGACTTATTTGATGATTGCTCTTCCTCTTCATTTTCCTCCTCTTCATTTTCCTCTTCGGATGAGGATTCAAAATCCTCAGAGTACGCTGATGACTCTGTATCCATTGCCACCTTAGCCTTCGCTTGAGTACGCCTTCGATCTTCATAAGTTGAGTCTTCCGATGACTCTGTATCGAAGATAGATTTTTTGGTTTTGTCTAGCAATGAGTGTTTTAGCCTTTTTTGCACGTGGCTTGGCTGCATCCTCCGCTTTCATCATCGCTGCTGCCGCCGCTGCTTCTGCCGCTGTCCTTTCGGCCTCTGCCCTAGCGACCATAATCTTAGTTTTCGCCGCCCTTGCAAGTTCTGCCCTTCGGGCCTGTATCACATTCCTTTGTGGATTCTTTCCCTTCGGCGACGGTCATTGTTTCTTCGACGAAATTTTGATTAAAAGAGGGTTTGGGAGAAGGAAGAGGGTTTGAGAGAAGAAGAGGGAAAATTCGACCGTCTTATATGACCTTGGGAAGTGAAAAAAATTAGAATAGTTTTGAGTCTTAAATTAAATTTATTACTATTATTACTAGTATAAGACGGTCGAATTTTTTACTATTAAATTTAAAAAACTACTTTCAAAAATTAAATTTATTACTATTATTACTAGTATATATCCATGTGAAATCACTACATAAATCTTTAGAATTTTGAGACCCTAATTTTAAAAACTACTTTCTAAAATTAAATTTATTACTATTATTACTAGTATATATCCACGTGTTCCGTATAAATTATTAAAAAATTTGGCATAAAAAATGTGGTGGAAACATGTTTATTTAAAAAAATTTGACAACATATTTAAGAATGTGAAGTTTAATCTCAATATTTCCATTTTTCGAATATTTGATTAAATTTTTGAAAATAAGAAGACTATGTACTTGAAAAGAGTAAAATTGAAACACTCAAAGTTGTCCTCTATTTTACTTTGTAATCATATTTAAGATGGATTTGACGGCAAGATTGACGCTGGCAGCATAATTAATTCTATGACGTAACAAGTCATTGATGGGGATATCTTCGCTGATATATAGATTTGACGTAACAAGATTGTTAATTGAAAAATATATAAAGAGCAATGCTATAGTTAGCAAATGGGTATAAGTTGTAAGAAGGTTGTAAAAGTTTGATTATAGCCGAAACCAAATTGAGTTAACAAAATATTATATTTCATTAAATCCCAGCTTCGTCGCCGGAACATTCTCCGGCGGCGAAGTATACAAGAGGAGGACAAAAAATTGTAAAAAAAGGGAAAAAAACCAGAAAAATAAGAGGTCTACCCCTCACTGGCCTCGCGGAGGATCTCCGCAAAGTCCTGCAGGGTGCGCACACCCGTCCTATGGCACAGACGGCGAAAGGCTTCCCTCTTCTCCATAGAATCCCGTTCCTCTGGAGTGATCGGCAACAGGTCAAAGTTGGGCGCCGGATGAAGAGGTCGAGCGATGACCTCCAGTGACAACCCACAGGAGGTCAAGAAGTCCGCAGCTGCTGCCAGCCAGTCATGGGCCGGAGACGGCACAGAGGATGCTCCATACGGAGAGGCTCGGCGACGACTGGAAGAAGACTCTGGCAATGGTTCCCAACCAGATGATCTTTTTGGAGCCATGTTAAATGTACAACCTACTCAGATGAATGGGGACCCCTATGTATATATATACACGTTCCTAACCGACTCTTTTTATTCCTTATTGGAAGTTGGGGATATTCAATTTCTTATTCCTTATTGGAAGTTGGGGATATAATGCTACAGTTACAACCAAATGCTTACAACACTCTTACAACCTTCATCCATTGCTGACATGTGGGCCATAGCCCACATGTCAGCAATAGGTGAAGGTTGTAAGAGTGTTGTAAGCATTTGGTAGTAGACTTAGCATTATTGATGTCTTATTCCAAGCTTAGTTGGTTGTGCTGTTTGGCTTTTACATGGAAGGCCTAGGTTCGAGTCTGGTGTTTGGGTTCTGTAGAATTTTTCTATTGTTAACATTTTTGGGTGCTATTATATGCTTTTAACTTAGTATGGAACAATTTTTGGGACTGTTAATGGCCATTCTCCGTTCCTCTAACACGGAGAATGGTATATTTAGGACGATGAATGGTACATTTAGGACGGAGAATGGTAAATGTAGGACGAAGAATGATACATGTAGGACGGAGAATGGTACATATAGGACGGAGAATGGTACATTTAGGACGGAGAATGGTACATTTAGGACGGAGGTAGGACGGAGAATGATACATGTAGGACGGAGAATGGTACATATAAGACGGAGAATGGTACATTTAACGGAGAATGGTACATTTGAGACTGTTCTGTAGGGTTGTAAATTTTAAATAGTTTGGTTGTTTAGTTTTGTTTTGAATCTATATAAATTGGTTTTGAAGGCTGGTGAAGATGAATTAGTTTGGCTGTTTGGCTGTATAAATAGATTTTAAAGGGTTGTGAAAAAGAAACCAATATTTTCGTATCGATCACCATTAATTATGGTGAATGGCACTGATACCACTAATATGAGTAGAATTTGCACCGCCAGAATTCATTTTGAATAAGGTAAAATCTGTGTTGGGAAATATCGAAATCTCTTGGATATGATTACACTGAGATGTTGTGTTAATGGTAAAATCTGTGTTGGGAAATGTCAAAATCTCAGAAGTGAGCCGTCTTAGGCGCCATTATATCACAGTCCATTTTATTTATAAAAAAAATTAATCATGTAAAAAATTATTGACAAAAGTAAAATTTTGTCAAAATGGAGAATCGAACTCATAAAAAATATCTGGTATGTAGACTAGTGAAAAATATAAAAAAATACATGCATTCATGCATGCAAATGTTATCACCATTCACCCCAGGAATGATTGATGATATCTAAATCATTATACATCTCATATTCAGGTTCCCCTGGGACTGGGATTACATCATTAAAGGGTTTTTTAAACGTCTGTATTGAATAACAAATTTTCCAGAGTTCGTCGTCGAAGTGCACGTTGAAGCACCCACGTATGTCGAGCACGCGAAGACCCTTGCAGTTGCATATGATAGATCGCAGCGTGTCTCCATCGAACATGTCGAATCCCATATATAGGTGCTCGAGACGCGGCATCGAATCAGCCACGGCCTTTCCCTTCGTCTCGTTTTCCGTCTCCAGCACGAATCTGTTCCTGAGCATGAAATCTGGAGGGGGCATGTTCCTACTCAGCTTGACCAGACGGTGGCAATACTTTCCGGCAAAAAATATTCCAGTCGACGTGATATAGAGGCAGTAGCTAATGTCGAGTTCTTCCAGCACCGGAAGAAACTCTAAGTGTCTCACGAAAGTTTCATCACTCACGTCGCACTTCGGAATGCACAGCACCCTTAGAAATTTCCCACTGTATTATAAAAATAGGAAAACATCAATAGAAATTAACAAAAGTATACGTAAAATTTTGTAATAGAAAAAACAAAGTATTAGAATAAGACCAAATAAAATTTTGCACTGGCCTTAATCATGCAAAACAGAAGGCTGCTTCGTCGAGCTTGTACGCGGAGAAGGACCCTAGATACCCCCTACTACGGGCCACGAGCTTCATTACGGTCAAACTAATCTCAGCGGTTTGCTGGGTCCTCCGGCACCACTGTACCAAGTCAACGTTAGACCAATAGTCTAAGGGACCGTTGAGCACCTTCCACCACGAACGGCAAACTGGGGCCACGTTGTACATTTCCTCGTCCGCCGGCATCTCCGACAGTACCAGTATCATCGAGAGAATCTCGGTAAGGATGACGGTCCATCCGCTGCAGTTGATCTTGCTCTTGCTCCCCTCAATTGCGACTGTTCTTCTTCTTCTCTCCTTTGTTTCTCTATAGTCTGATGGGTTCTCTTCTTTGAAAAAGGCTATTTAACCCCTCGTTTAGGGGGTGTAACCCGCTCGTGGAGGGGTGTGACCGAACAAGGCGCGAATCTATTAGAAAATAACGGTAATGCCACTGTATTAATATTAGCAATTAGTCGTTTGGGCTCCCAACATATTTGGGTGATGCCATCTCCCATTATGTGGCATTTGACATGGCAAATGACATAACAGCTGACATGGCAAATTTTAACCCCAAAAATTAATTACCCAAAATTTTTTAATGTTAATGTTAATGTTAATGTTAATGTCAATATTAATTTTAATATTAATGTTAATGTTAATGTTAATGCTAATGCTAATATTAATGTTAATATTAATATTAATGTTAATATTAATGTTAATATTAATTTAATATTAAATTATTTATTTGCTATTAATGTTAATTTTAATATTAATTTTATTGTTAAATTTTGCCATGTCAGCTGTCATGTTAGCAACCATGTCATATGCCACATAATGGAAGATGGTATCACCCAAATTTTTTGGGAGCAAATAGCATTTTCGTAATATTAGTTTTAATTATATTGTAAATTTTAAATTAACAGAAAAGCCAATGTAGATTTAATATTAATGCTACTGTTAAATTTTTCCGATCATATCCCGATACTTACGATTGTCGACCGAGTTAACGTCTTTATCATTATCAAGTTTCACCCGAATCATCATCCTCGCTGGGGCGTGATGCCGTACGAGCCTGGAGTTGCGCTCATGCAAGACAAGATAACAGATTCACAATAGTGTTTATAGCTCAAATTGATAACATAAGCAACGGAAGGAAAATATAGTATACAACAAGAATTCCTTTTATTGATAATGAACTGAAGGTTACAATGGCTCTGAATAGCCCAACTTAACATGCCAATTGGCTACAACGCTCATGATCTCTCTAGCTCACAAAGGAGTACATTGTTCCATATATTATGCCTCTTTATAGCCAACAAGTAGTCTTCGGCTGAACATCTCCATGTCGCAAGTCCGAATGCCAATGCGGTAGCTCCTCTTGAACGCTAAGGACTCCATGCCTCGGCACGTCCAAGCCGAGCCCCGCCTCGAGCCGAACATATCCTGAACTTGTCCATTACCGTGTCCCTACGGCAGATACAGTTAGACATAATCTTAACATAAATATAGTGATCATGCTCATCTATGTCCCATTTCGCCTAGCCTGCAAGGTTAGAACTTTACATAAGAAATCATATCATTTCACTCAACCAACCAACCGTAAACTTAAACATATGCATAAGGGTGGCAGGCCCTGCGCCTGCACCCAGCGCTAATCTCAGCCCACCGGCCCTATCTATATGAAGGTCATGGTGTTTCGCACCGTAATGCATCTTTGGCATCCTTATGTGTAAGACTATGATCACTTCGATACGGGTTGCTAGCCCAATATTCGAAGGATCTCAAACTTACTGATATCATAGCTTATCACAACACTGGACGGTCGTAACCCGTCCTAATGATGTGCACCATAAATACCATACATAATTCCCTCCTTTGAACTACTCAGTTGAATTAAGATGATATGTACCATAAATACCATACATAAATAATAACACTAGACGGTCGTAACAATATCATAGCTTATTGAGTGTATTATATTGTCATTGCTTGTCCTCCATTCGGAGTTCACCGTTCTCGACAGGTTTTGATATTATAACTGTTGTTAGATAGTAGAACTAGACAGCGTTCTACGTCGTTTCTACGGTGTAGGCTGGGACGCTGTCATGCACTCATGCCCTTACTCCGGGTGCGGATCGTGACAGGGTGCGCGAGAAAGAAACAATGTCGCTACCGATTCGGTTGGAACCGATAGGTCGGAATCGACCGGGTCGATCGAACGAGAACGGTTGAATTAAGATCCATTCCACGTTATGGAATGGCTTCTCTGGAACCAAGTCCCATATTCAGCGGGTTGCAGGTGATCGCGTATACGACGTCAGCGCAGCCAACCAGTCGCTCGCTTGAAGTAAGTCTAAGGTGAGTGGCTGACCTCCTTCGCCTCGTCCCTCTTCGATGTCACTGGCATCACAAGCCATCCTGGACGTATAGCTTTGTTAATCGGAGTCCTTTCAACGCAAGTAGCTAGCTCCGATGCAAGTCCCCGCTTAACCTGTGCTGAAACCTTATGCACGACTATACCCTGTTTCCTCCTAGGTCGAAACGGTCTCGTGGCCCCGGGTTGCTGCTCGAAAAAACTACTGCCTTGTCGACAAGTTGTCCATAACCGTGCAAAGACATATTTTTCTTTTAGTTATTAAGACATAGCCTACATTATCTTTAAAAACTCAATCCCTTTCCTGTGTTTGTACCCTTGCATTTATCCTTTCATTCGCAACAACATTATCGATTTACCTAGGAAGGGGGTCGAGAAGAGAAGGGTCAGCCACTCACCTTGAGTTTACTTCAGGCGAGAGAATGGATCTTAATTCAACCATTCCCGTTCGATCGAGTCAATCGATCCCGACCTATCGGTCCCGACCGAATCGATAGCGACAGTGTTCCTTTCTCGCGCTCCCCGTGGACGGAGTACGGGATACGATGTAGGGACGGGGCACTACAGCTATAGACTAAGATGTCGTCTATGAACACTATCACGAACTGATCCAAATAGTGCATGAAGATACGATTCATGGGGTCCATGAATACGACTGGCACACTGGTCGCTCCAAATGGCATTACAAGGAAATCCCAATGTCCATACCTCGATCTGAATGATGTCTTTGGGATGACTTGCTCTCTGACTCTGATCTGATGGTACCCTCATGACCACAAGTCAATATTCGAGAATACAGCCGCTCCCTTGAGCTGATCAAATAAGTCATTAATGTACGATAATTAACACATAATCTTGACATACCATCCTTCTTCTTCACAAGAAGCATCGGTGCTCCCTAAGGCGATCCACTAGCACGAATGAATCCTTTGGTTCTGAGTTCTTCAATCATCTTGTACAAGATTTTCAACTTTGAAGGTGCCATCCTGTAGACTCTCTCCGATCCTGGTGCCGTCCCTGGAATCAAGTCGATGGTGAAAACTCTGCCTCACCGGAAAATGAAAACTCTGCCTCACCGGGAATACCAAAAATAATCCTGCCAATATGGCAGTCTATTCTTGTGTATTGCTCCTTCAACCAATCCATTCCTAGGCTAAGGGACCGATTCGGCCCGCCGCAAAAGGGTTGTCATCTAACCCAGCTATAGTCCGTGATGGCTTGACATTATCAGTTGCCTTCACACCCTTTCACTGCTTAACAAATGCACGTGACACGGTACGGTGCTTGCTATACTTCGATAGCCCAACAAAACTCTTTTCTAATGTGTTCGTGCAACGACTTGACAAGTAAGGACTACGTCAAGCCTTGCATCGAGGGAACGTGTTGTGCACGCGTTCGACTTGAACAATCAAGTTCTTTGGGTGCATAGACTTAAGCAAGAAGCAGTGAAATACGACTTAAACTACGGGACAAGCAAATGTTAATATTAATTGTAGTTCCAATTACATTTTAAATAAAAAAGAATACAATTTTAACTTTAACTAGTTTGAAGTAAATGTTAAATCAAAAACTATTTTAAATTTTAGTATTCATATTAGTTTCAATAATACAGTAAATTTTAAATTAACAGGAATGCTACGGTATGAGAAACCTAGCTAGCTGATGTCACGTTGCTCGGAGCTCGGTTAGTGTTCGTCTAAACTCGTACGTGCGAACTAGTTATTAGTAATGATAACCAAAAATTGAATTTTAAGTTTAAAATCTAGTCGAGCTCGATCCTTCCTCTTTATTCCATCTTCCACACTATCTCTTTCTCTCTCTCTCTCTCTGGTTCTCTCTCACAGGTTGTGTTCCTTACACAACAGATCCCGTAGCATTAAATGCTCTTCATGCGTTATCCTACACAATTTAATAATAAACACTGATACCATATCATTAGAAAAGTAAAAGTTGTCTTGAAAGTTGTAAAAAATTACTTTGTATTGTCTTCTCAATACTTTTTTACATTGGAGATGACTTTTTAAACTTATTGTGATTTGTGAATATAGCCGCCTATGCAAGATATTGTCTTCTGCCTTATGCCACATAGGGTACACAACACATAACAAGACAATAGGATTTTGTAGCATTAAATGCTGCTGCATGCGTTATCCTACAGAAGAGGGCCACGTGGAGAATGATGTAGCATGCTTCCTCATGCGTTATTAGCTACACAATTTAATAATACATGTACCCAGAAGACGAGAAAGTTGTGTTGTTGGAAGTTGTTTCCTTAAAATTATGCTTGCTCCTAGAATCAGTCAAGATTTTTCATGAGCCATCAAAAGAGGGCCACGTGGCGATTACAAGGAAGATGAAAAGGTTGTGTTGCTGCCTTGCTGGATGTTGTTTCTTCCTGAATAATGCTTTTTGTACCTCCAAATTGCACTTTCAAACTGTCCATCCTTACGTGGCAGCTGACGTGATATGTTGATCTGGCAGCTGACGTGGCAATTTTTTTTTAAAAATAAAACTAAATATAAAAATTAACATTAAAGTCAATGTTAACATTAACATTAACATTAATATTAATATTATCGTTAACATTAACAATAATATTAATATTAATATTAACATTAACATTAACATTAATATTAACATAAATTAATATTAACATTAAATTAACATTGATATTAACGTTAAATTATTATGGAGAAAATTGGGTAGTTAACTTTTTGGATTAAAATTTGCCATGTCATCAGTCATGTCAAATGAGACACACTATTATTTAACATGCCACATCAGATGGGAGGGCTATATATTATAGGGACAATTTGGAGGTACGAATATAGCATTACTCTTTCTTTTTGTATTGTTTCTTGTCCTTCGTTTCTTCTGCTGGTTTTTAACATACTCTATTTTCTTCAATGTCGACGTCACATGGAGAAACTGATCGTCGTGTAGAAGATTTAGTCGATGAAGAAAGCTTCCTTTCAAGTGGACTGTCAAATGATTTGGATGATGAGCAAAGTTTGGAAGATGTTAACTTAGGAGACAGTAAAGAACAAGATGAAGAAAATAATGGAAGAATGCATCATAACGACGACGACATCAACGCAAACAATGAAATGTTATTTTGCATCACCCTTTCTAATGGATTTAAGAAATGCATTATATTTTTACATTTATTTCTCATGTTTTTGTTTTATTCTGTTCTTAGGGACGACGGTGAATCTCCATTGGATTTCGATGCAGCGACGATGAAAAAAATATTACAGTCTGCCAACATTAACAAAGATCTAAAACATCTCTTAGAAGAAGATATTGTTGGCCTACAGTTCAACTCTATTGAAGAAGCAGAGACATTCTACCGGGTTTCAGTATTAGAAAGAACGAGGTAAAGAAAAACAAATCTGGGATGGTGATGGTCCGTAGTTGGTGTTGTTCGAATGCGGGATTCAGACACAAGAAATACAAAGAAGCACCTAACAGGTTCGTGAGCCAAGAAGTGAAAGCAGAAGTGGTTGTAAAGCAATTTTTCGTATTGGGTACACCGATAAAACAAAGATGTGGTTCGTCAAAAAAATTTATATACATCATAACCATATCCTGGCGAATGATTATGAAACAGTTTTTTTGAGATCCCATCATACGATATCACCCGCAGAGTTGGAAGAAATTAAGCTTATGAAGCAATCAGGGATGGGGACTGGACAGATATGGAATTTAATTGTCTAGAAGAAAGGTGGTTGGGATAAGGTTGGATGGACGAGAAAGGATTTATACAATGCTCTAGCTCAAGATAGTAGAGCACTAGACGATGTTGATGCTACGACAACACTTATATTTCTTCAATCTAAGGAGGGCAGTGACCCAGATTTCTTCTACGCGTACAAGGTAGACAAAGATTCCAAATTGATCCATCTCTTTTGGGCTGACGGTGCATGTCGATTCGATTACGAATTATTTGGAGATTCACTAGCATTCGATTCTACATATAAAACAAATAGAAGTCAAATGCCGTTGGTGGTTCTAGTGGGTACAAAAAATCATTTGATGACTTGTGTGTTTGGGTTTACAATGATCCATAATGAGACTGCAGAGACATATTCTTGGGTTCTAGAAAAATTCCTAGAGTGTATGAATGGCAAATTACCAGTGACAGTTCTCACGAATGGTTGCAGATCCATGAATAAAACAATTGAGGATTTATTGCCCAGCGTAGTTCATCGAACGTGCTCATGGCATATCCTAAACAATGCTGCCAAACATGTACACCGAGAGGGTTTTCACAATAAACTGAGTCTTCTGATTAAAAGGTATATCGCACACTTGCTACTTTATTTTGAAGTATGTTGTTGTTACAATATCACAACTTTAGTTACTGTCCATGTTTTCTAAATAGGTACTATTCAGTCGAACAATTTGAAAACCGTTGGCAGCAGATGCTAACAGATTATAATGTAGAGAACAATGAGTGGAGCACTGCATTGTACAAAATGAGGCAGCGATGGGCGGACACATTCCTACGTAGAAATTATTTTGGCGGTTCTACTGCAACAAATAGATGTGAATCTATGAACGCATTTCTGAAAAAATTTTTGAATGAGAAGCTGCCACTATGGAAGGCCCTTCAAAATTGTGACTACGGTTTGCCGGCCTTACGTTACGGCCAGATGAGTAAGCATGTCATTGATAAACTCTCAACACCAGTTGTGAATCAAACTAGCATGGCCGTAATATAAGGTAAATTTGCCGCAATTTATACTAAAACGGTGTTTATAGAGGTAAGAAAGAAAATCACACATTCTGATGCATATGCTGTTCTTCATCATCACATCATAAGAGAGGCAGAAGTTTGCACTGTCCAAAAGTATATGTCGCCAAACAGTGTCAACCGAAAGGTTACATTTGATCCGGCCGACAACATCATAAATTGTGAATGCTTGTGGATGGAGACCAAGGGTATTCCTTGTAGGCATATTTTTTCAGCAATGAAGAGATTGCAAATTGGAGATATTCCAAAGAACTTGATAAAATCTCATTGGCTCAAGGATTGCAAAGAGAGTTATCTCTCCGGACCTGGCTCAGAAAGAAGATTCATCCACCCAGACAGTATTGAGAGCAGAAGGTATGGTGGTATTAATGAACAAGTTAATCTATTTACATACTATTATAAAAAATCAAGCAAAATTTAAGAGAGAGGAACGGAGTTGATGTCGTATGTTCTGATGGAGTTGAAAGAAATGGTGACCGATATTGGTGAAGAAGAACAAATGGTAGCTGATGCAGTTCATGGAGTACATGAAGCTTTAAAAGAGCCAAATCCGGTAGCAACAAAAGGAAAGCCTTCTCAAGGAAAATCAAGCCAGTCTATAGAAAGTCAGCCTATCCCGAAGCCTAGAATTTGTAGAGTTTATAAAAAATTGGGTCACAATTTTCGTAATTGTAAAGTACGAAAGTAAAATAGCGACAAAGAGCAAATAGAATAAAATAAAACGTCGTTGACTTAAGACAATGTCTTTCTTATGTGGCAAGATGTCATTCACACGAGACAATTAGATAAAAAATATGTTCTCCAATGCAAAAGTTTGAGAAGATAATTAGATAAAAATGGAGAATATCAAATTCCAAGTTCAAAACGGAGAATATCAAAAATGGAGAAAATATGTTCTCCGTGCAGTTCAAAAAGGAGAATATCATTCTCCGTTTCAAATGACACAGAGAATATCATTCTCCGTTTCAAATTAAAACGGAGAATGAACATTCTAATATGTTTTTAACACTGGGAATCTTATTCTCCGTTTCAAATTAAACGGAGAATGCCGTTCTCCTTTTCAAATTAAACGGCGAATAGAATCCTCAATCATTTTAATACTGGGAACGACATTCTCCGTGCAGTTTAAAACGGAGAATATAATTCTCCGTTTCAAATGAAACAGAGAATATCATTCACCATTTCAAATTAAAACGGAGAATGAACATTCTAATGTGTTTTTAACACTGGAAATGCTATTCTCCGTGTAATTCAAAACGGAGAATGCTATTCTCCGTTTAATAAAACACGGAGAATGCTATTGTGGTGTCGTGGTTACAATGCTAGACTTGTACTTAAGAGGTCATTGGTTCAAATCTTGACTATAACAAAATTTTGTTTTATTTATACTTTTTTTGTAAGTTATGTATGGGGCCCATTTAAAAGGAAAAAAACTTTGATACAGTAGGGGGTATCAAAGTTTTGATACCCCCCATGTATGACATGTGGGCCCTTCCTGCTTTATAAAATATGTACATGTATACATATATATATATATATATATATATATATATATATATATATACACATAAATTTTGAGAGGGCCCACATGTCATACATAGGGGGTATCAAAACTTTGATACCCCCTACTGTATCAAAGTTTCTCTTATTTAAAAGTTAAGTAAAATTGAGAAAAAAAACTTTGATACAGTAGGGGGTATCAAAATTTTGATACCCCCTATGTATGATATGTGGGCCCCTCCTGCTTTGTAAAACGTGTAAACATATATATATACACATAAATTTTGAGATGGCCAATATGTCATACATAGAGGGTATCAAAACTTTGATACCCCCTACTGTATCAAAGTTTCTCTCATTGAAACCCTCATTAAAGTTGGCAGAATTCGAAGGTGCAGATTTATTGGTATTAATGGCATATAAATGGCAGTAGTTGGGAGAGTTTGTTCTAGTCTTACTTAGCTTTACTTAAGAATGGGCAGATGCATTGGTATTGATGGAAATTAATTGAATTGAATTCGAAGTGGCTGTCACTTGGCACATGAATTTGAGTTGTTCCATGCCTATAAATGGCAGTAGTGTAGGGAGATTTTGTTCTCGTCTCACTTAGCTTTTCTTGTGTTGATGGACTCTACCGATCCTCCGTATTGGCAAGACGCTTTCCTTTCGGTTGTCGATCTCCTCGTTCGAAGAAGCTTTGGTGGTGAAGTCTTTCAGAAGACAGAGATGTGCCTGGGTTTGGATTTATTGCCAACCCACGCTCTGTCAAAGCGCCCGCACGTTGATTCCCTCGGACTATGTACGGTGTTCCTTTGCCACAAGGAGTTCCTTTGTTCGACGCATTCTATTGGTCCGGCGATGCACGGTGGTGAAGTCCTTCGGAAGACAGAGATATGCCTGGGTTTGGATTTATTATCGTTCCGTGCTCTGTCGAAGCGCCCGTACGTTGATTCGCTCGGACTATGCATGGTGTTCCTTTGCCGCAAGGAGTTTCTTTGTTCGATGTGTTCCATTGGTCCGACGATGCACGGTGGTAAAGTCCTTCAGAAGACTGAGATGTGCCTGGGTTTGGATTTATTATCGTTCTACGCTCTGTCGAAGTGCCTGCACGTTGATTCGCTCGGACTATGCACGGTGTTCCTTTGCGCAAGGAGTTCCTTTGTTCGATGTGTTCCATTGGTCCGACGATGCACGACGAAGTGATTTGCCTCAAGGAATTTCTTTTCCTCAGGGCGTTCCATTGCTCGGAAGAATGCAATATGAAGTGAATTCCTTTGCAGGTACTTTGCCTCAAGAAAAGAGTCTTGCCAAGGTGGGGGATCGGTAGAGTGCATCTCCATGATGAAGAAGGATGCCTTTGTATGGTGCTCTGTCTCAAGGAATTCCTTTGCCTTGGTGAGTTCCTTTGCTCGAATGATGTACGATGAAGTGATTTGCCTCAAGGTGTCATCCAACGATTTTTATGCTCTGATGATGCACGATGAAGTGATTTGGCTCAAGAAATTCCTTTGCCTTAAGGAGTTCCATTGCTCTGACGATGCACGATGAACTGAATTCACTTCATTGTGCATCATCAGAGCAATGGAACTCCTTGAGGCAAAGGAATTCCTTGAGGCAAATCACTTTATCGTGTTTCGTCAGAGCATAGGAACCTTTTGATGACTCCTTGAGGCAAATCACTTCATCGTGCTGTTTGCCATAAAATATAAAAGAACTGAACAATTATCGGAGGACCGAACTTTTACTTCACGTTACAAACTCGCTTGTACAAAGAAAGCCTAGGGACGAAAACCTAGGTACAGCAGTCTAAGTACAATTGTTTATTTTAGATTCTGGAGGATGACGATAGAGGCTCGGAAAGACGACGGCAGCCCTGCCTTACTCCTTGGACGATCGGTATGCAGCCTTGGCTCCTGTGAAGAGATGGTTGGCATTGATGAAGAAATGCTCTTCTTGCTCTCCCTCAATTATTCTTCTGGCTTCTCTCTCTCTTTGTGTATTTTCCCTCTGATTATTGGGAGAGCCTCTCTGTATATGCGTATCTCTCTCTGATAGTGTATATTTTTAACAAGGAAATGGCACCTTGCTATTTATAATAGTAGGGGCATCATTAGGGTTTGGATGATTACCTATTCTTAAAGTGGCGACAGTCTGATGCTTAATCAATCTGGACCATTAGTTTTAAGCGTGAAGGATCTGGGCCATAAATGGGGATAGTATTGAGTCCTGCGAATGATTAATGTTGATTGCTTTAAATCTTCATGATTGGTTGTGTCAAGCTTGGATCTCTCACCACGTGTCTCATTGGCTTGATCATGAATGATATGACCTGATCTCATTAATTATGAGGATAACGTTAAATATGGTCATTGGGATCTGGTAAATCTCTGATTGATTTGCATCTCATAATCATCTTTGCTACCAGCTGTCAAGTCGTGGGGGTAATTGAATCTCTGCCACGTATTTTAATAGTGGACTCTGCCAGAGCCGCATGATATCCATGAACCGCATGAGGCAGCGTCTCAGTGAGCCACATAGGTATAGTACTTGCGAGCCGCATGGGATGGCTTGTTGGCGAGCCGCAGGAAGATGATTCTTGCCAGCCGCATGAATCTGTTCTTCAATTGAGCCGCATGGGGGTAGCCACGTGGCATCTTGGATCGTATCAGAGATTTTCTTCCGTTCCCGAAGAGTCTGTCATTATGACAGGACCATCATGACACTTCATGTCAGAGCCGTCAGCTTTGAAATCATGGCAGAGCATTGAATAAGGCCATTACTCGATGGCCAGCTGTGTGAAGGGATCCTATGGGGACATGTGGTGTTGATCGAGTCGCGTATCTCTGTTGGTCGTATATGAGCCGCATGTACTTCTGAGCCGCATGCGGCTGGGGGACTCTTTGAACCGCATGGGACTGTCCCTATGTAAGCCGCATGGACTCTCCTGCCCCGAGCCGCATGAGACTGAGAGTCTTTCTGAACCGCATGGGACTGCTCCTGTATGAGCCGCATGGGGTTCTCCTGTTTTGAGCCGCATAGACCATCATTCTGATATTTTTCATGCTTCTACAAGACCCCCTTCAAAGTTTTCAATTTGCAAAATTGAAATACTTTGAATAAGAAGCATGGATGCATGTTCTTCTGGCCGCATATGACACTCTGACCGTATGGATATCTTGACCGTATAGATTCGTTCAGCCGCAGAGACTTTCAAGCCGCATGGATGGCTTAGTCGCAGGAGACTTTTAAACTACAGGGATATCTCAGCCGCATAGTTCCTTGCCATGTCATTATGTCATGCATGCAAACCCTTTTGGGGCAGGATCCTAAGAGTTTTTGATCTTTAATTAGCTGGTCTGTATCGATAGCCGAAGAGTCGACTTCTTTGTACGAGGCGTCGGTCTTGGTCCTCTATAAATTGAAGGGTTTTTGGAGGGATTTCTCGCTTGGACTCTTCTTGATTTAAGATTTTTGTCTTGCTTTCTTCTTCTGACCGACAGACAACGATGGCACCTAGGGCTTCCAAGGCAGTGAAGAAGGCTGTGGCGAAGAGTAGGAAGTCAGCTTCGTCTTCAACTGCCGCACCCCCCGTTCGTCTTGACGTTCATGTTGTCGTCGAAGGTAAGGACTGTGTGGAAGATTGGGTGCTTTGAAACCCTAACAGATGCTGCTCTGCTGCATTACTTTGTGCATAATCATTTGATACGAGCTTTTCAAATTTCGTGGTCCGCATACACGTCCCATGAGCCGCATGGAATATATTCCATGTCCGAGCCGCAGAAAAATTGTCTTTCAACGGGCCGTATGAACCCTTCTGAATATCCTCTAACTGTTTTTATCTTTCATCATTACTTCTTTTTCGTCTTTTGGTTCTTGTAGTGTCTCCACCGAACGCTGAGATTACAGTGGTAGAGGAGCCGCCGCTCCCTGGCATCAATCAGGGGCCTCCCTCTGTTAAGGAGGAGGTGATGAAAGAAGAATCAGCGCCTGAGAGGGACGACATCCTCCCCACTATCGAGACTGCTGATGGTAGCAGCGCTGGGAATTCTGATTCCCCTATTCTAGACGAGGATCTTCCTCGATTGCATCCTTCATATGTAAGGTGGTTGAAGGAGTTGTATACGCACTTCTGCGGCTAGGGTTTTTTAAGGTTTCTCGTAAATGTCTATCTGTAGTCTTTGCTTCTTTTTGCCTTTCTTCTTGTCTGCACGAAGAACTTTCCTGTAACCGCGTAGATGTAACCGATTTCTGAATGAATGGAATATATTTGCTTCACTCTTTTGCTGTGTAATGATTATTCTATTGGGACATTTTGTATGGACCCATTGCCCCTAACGTACCCTAGTTTTGGATACGGGCAACAAGTTGAATGGAACAAACATACTTACTCAGAGGTACTAAGGACATGGCAAGCATGAAGGTTTCTTCGACGGAGCCTTCCTACTCAGAGGTAATGAGGGCATGGCCGTCTTGGAAGTTTGTGGACCCGTTACCCTTTTTGTGTACCGGGAGTGCAGGTAGTGGAACATGAGGAAGGATCTCTTATAGGAAGAAAGTTCAGCGGTACGGTTATACATGACTTTCTTTCAAAAGAGTGACCGGGATGTAAGTTCAAGGGTACCAACGGGTACATAACTCGACAATCCATGAGTGTTGGAATCAAAGTGTAAGTTCAGAGGTACCAGCGGGTACATGACTTGGTAATTTGGGATATCTTTGTGGAAGAAGGGCATGAGTTCAGCGGTATAAGAGGGTACGTGACTCGAAAATCTGGAATATTGTGGGTGTGAGTTCAGCGGTACCAGCGGGTACATGACTCGGGAATCTGGAGAATGGTGAGTGTGAGTTCAGCGGTACCAGCGGGCATATGACTCGATGACCTAGAAAATTATGAGGGTGAGTTCAGCGGTACCAGCGGGTACATGACTCAATAGTCTGGAAAATTGTCGTTTAGACATAATATTTCTTCAGAAACTTGTCATTAACGGGCAACATGAGCAAGTCTCCATTTTGCTTAGCGAGGCGGTAAGCACCGTTGGAGAACACGGCCTCGATGACAAATGGACCTTCCCATTTTGGCTGAAACTTGCCGGCGGTCTTGTGGGTCATGACCATTGGCCTCCGGACTGCCAGAACAAGATCGCCCACTTGGAATGTTCTGATTTTGACCTTCTTGTTGAAGGCTCCTGAGATGCATGCTTGGTATAGCTCGATCCTTTGCTGAGCTAGGAGACATTTTTCATCTAAGGCCTCCAACTCTTGTAGTTGACGTTGGTAGTTGTCATCCGTCATCAATTGATACGTGAGGGCGACGCGGAGTGAGGGTATTTGAGTCTCTAATGGAAGAACTGCCTCACTTCCGTATACTAGAGAGAATGGTGTATTTCCGGTAGCTGTTCGAACTGTGGTGCGATAAGCCCATAAGCATTCGCCGAGCTTCTCGTTCCAGTCGTGCTTGTTGGAGGAAACAAACTTCTTGAGGAGTTTGATGATTGTTTTGTTGAATGCCTCTGCCAACCCGTTCGCTGCCGGGTTGTACGGTGTCGAAGCAATATTCTGAATACGGTGCTTATCGCAAAATCGATAGAAAGCGTGGCTTGCAAACTGCGGACTATTATCATGGATGATCCATCGGGACAGTCCAAAGCGGTAGATGACGTAATACTTAACAAAGCTGATCATGTTTGAAGTCTTGATTTCTGCGAGTGGGATAGCCTCCGCCCACTTGGAGAAGTAATCAGTGATCGCGAGTATGAAGTGATGTCCTCGGGAGGAAGGTGGGGTGATTGGACCAATGATATCCATTCCCCATGCTTCGAATGGCCAGGATGCCACTGTCGAATGTAGAAATTTGGATGGTTGGTGAATGAAGTCCGCGTGGACTTGGCAGGATTTGCATTTTCTAGCATATCTCTATCGCATCTGCCACTATTGTGGGCCAGTAGTAGCCCATTCGGCGGAGGCGGTCCTGCAATTTAGGGCCAGGCTGGTGGGCCCCGCAGACATCGTCATGAGCTTCTCGTACGGCTTCTTTGCCTTCTGCATTTGACAGACACCGAAGCAGTAATCCGTCGTAGGAGCGGTGATACAGCATTTTCATCTCTGTATCGTAGAAGAATCTGAGAGAACGCCGTCTGATGGAAGTGGCTTCCTTTGGGTTCTCGGACAGGATGTCGTAGACGACGAAGTCGATGAATGGTTGTCTCCAATCTGGGGCATCATCGATCGTCTGTGCGAAATAACTCGCCACGAATTGCACATTGTTCTTAGGACAGACCAGTTCGTGGCCTATCACATCCACTGATTGGCGATAATAGTTCGAAACTGCTAGGGAAGCGGCAAGACCAGCTAAGGCATCAGCTTCGATATTTCAGAGTCTGGGGACATGTTCGATGAAGAACCCCTCGAACGACGAGATGATGTCAATCGCTATTTGGTGATAAGGGATCATGTCTTCGTGACGGACCTCATATGAGCCCCGTATTTGATTGACGATTAGTTGGGAATCGCCGTATGCTTCAAGATATTCTACCTCCAGCTCTCTTGCGAGTCAGAGGCCAATGACCAGAGCATTGTACTCGACCATATTGTTAGAGCAGGGCTCGGTGAGGGAGTAAGCGCGGTTAATCACCAATCCGGAAGGGAAGATCAGCACTACCCCGACTCCGACGACTATATTGCCTTTAGGTCCGGTCCTCGAAGCACCGTCGAAGAACATTTACCATATATTATTGTGAGAGGTTGCATGCGAGTCGGCGACCTCATCTAGGATCTATTCATATATTCTGGAGGACTCCGAGCCTGGATGGGTTGCTAAGAAGTCCGCCAGGGCTTGACCTTTGACTGCCTTTTGTGGGACGAAGATCATATGATAAGGGGACAGCAATATTGCCCACGTAGCGAGTCGAGAGCTGAGTGCCCCTGGTTTAGTCATGAGGACCCTGAGAGGGTTGACTCGCGAGATCACATGTATCGTCTGTCCGGTGACATAGTGTCGCATTTTCTGAATGGCGAACACCAGGGCAAGGCATTCCTTCTCCACAGCGGTGTATCGGTGCTCTGGCCCAATCATCATTCGGCTGAGGTAATATATGGCTTGCTCATGGCCTGCATCATTGTTTTACGCCAGCAGAGCCCCGAGGGAGTGTTCCATTGCTCGTACATAGAGCAGAAATGGTTTTCCAGGAACGGGACCACCAAAACTGGAAGATTTGACAAATATTCTTTGATGTTGTCGAAAGCACGCTGACATTCCTCGTCCCATACGAACGAGACTCATTTCTTCATGTGATGCATGAACGGTCGACATCGTCCGAAGAGGTTAGAAATGAACCTCCTGATGTAAGCTAGCCTCCCTTGGAGGCCTCTGAGTTCGCGGAGGTTTCTCGGGGGACCCATCTCCATGATTGCCTTTATTTTCTCCGGGTCTACATGGATACCTTGTGTCGTGATGATGAAGCCCAAGAACTTCCCGCTGGATACGCCCAGAAAGGACTTCGTAGGGTTCATTTTCAAATTGTGCGCTCGTATTAGGTCGAATACCGTCTTTAGATCCTGCAGATGGTCTCCCTTACAGCGACTCTTAACGGCTATGTTGTCAACATAGCACTCCACTGTCTTGCATAAGTGGTCTCTGAAGATGATGTTCATGGCTCTTTGATAGGTGGCGCCAGCATTCTTCAAACCGAAAGGCATGACTGTATAGCAGTACGTGCCAATTAGCGTTCGGAATGATGTATGCTTTTCGTCATCATGAGACATTTTGATTTGGTTGTACCCCGAAAAGTCATCCATGAATGACATACGTTCGAAGCCGCTGGTATTGTCGATCATGATGTCTGTGATAGGAAGGGGGAATTCATCTTTGGGGCACGCCTCGTTCAGGTTGCGGAAGTCGATGCAGATTCGAATCTTCCTATTCTTCTTGAGGACGGGTACTATATTGGCGACCCATTCGAGATGTTGCTCCTCATGAATAAAGCTGCTGGATATCAGTTTGTTGACTTCGGCTTCGATCGCGTCCATGATGCCTGGGCGAAAGCGTCGCTGTTGTTGCTTGACTGGCTTCGCATCTGGCCGAATGTTAGGTTTATGAAGAGCAATGTCAGGATTTAACCCTGGCATGTCTTCATAGCTCCAGGCGAACACATCAATGTATTCTCTGACAAGTTCTAGCAGCGACTCCCGTTCTTCGTCTGCTAGACTTTTACTGACGAAAATTGGTTTTGGAGAAGATTCGCTGCCAAGATCCACTTGTATGACCTCATCTTCAGTAGGAGGTTCTCTCTGTTCGAACCGCTTTTCCCATTGTATGTCCAATTGCTGGGCCCACGGCTCTAGCTCGAGGATTTCGGGGATGTCTTCGTCTTCTTCGTAAGCGTCGGCGAATGCCATGTTGACTGACAAGACTTGTCTGAACACATCTCCGATGCTAGTATCCGAGTCAGAAGTTGGTGACCCGGTTGAATGTGACTGCCAGTCGCATTCTTCATCTGAACTCTCAGGGGTCATAGTAGGCGTTACATACCCTAACTCGCATCGAGTTTTGCTATAGTAGTTTCGTGGTTTGCCTGTCGGGACTGGTGGCTTCAAAGGTAATCGTCGCCCAGTGCCGTAGTTTAAACCTGGCGTCGTCTCCAGATCATACCCCTGTTTCTGTATGAGATATTTGGATTGGGGGCTATAAAGATACAGAGGCAATCTTCCGGCATCTGACCCGAGGTCGGCTTCCTCTATGGTGAAGGGATGCGGGTCGTCCTTCCGGCCGAAGATGATTGGATGGTCCCCTCCCTCGATTATTCGGTAAGCGTCTTCTGCTGGAGTAAGCTGGATTGCGGTGTACACATTTGTCACCTGTGTGTGTAGGTGAGTGCCTATACCGTGTTCTATAGCATACATTGTACATAGCTTATTGAGCTCGGTGTAGTTCAAAGATAACCCTTTATTGATGAAGTAAGGTATCTTTTCTAGGGGGATTACATCATCAGCGGGGGGGACATCAGTGTGGGCAGCCACATACTTGGCTAGCTTCAGTTCCTCTTCGGCTACCCCCTGTGTAAATGAAGACTGAGAGGACGACCTGGAAAGCTTGATTGTCAGTGGTTCAGTTGATCGAGCAGAGCGAAGAGTCGTTGGTAGACTAGCGACCCCTAATTTGGCATTTGATGTGGAGCGAGGAGTGGCCGGTTCGCTAGAAGTGTCAGACCTCGCATCGAGGTGACGATCCTTCTTGGGAAGGCGTATCGTCAGTGGCCTATCGGAGGGATAGAGCTTCTCCGTTTGGGGTTGACCGACTCTCGGCAGTCTGATTGTCAATGGCCCCGTTGTGGGTCTCGACACTTGGCCGGACCTTGGCAGCCGGATTATCATCTACTCCTCCTGCACCGAAAGGCTGATCGCGTCCTTCCGCAGAGTGGCGGTAAGGGGTACGGACTTGCCCGATTTACGAGCTTGGAGGTGGATCGTCAGAGGTTCTTCTGATCCTGTGGCCGTTTCGGTACCAGCTTGTCCATTTCCTTCATCAAGGTGCCTTTTCGACTTTTCGTATAGGCAGGAGTCTGAGTAGTAAGATTCGACCCCTTTGAAGGGATCGATATCAGCAAATTTCGTCCTCACGAAGCCGTGTTTGTCGACATATTTGAAGCACTGGTGTAGCGTGGAAGGCACGATCATATAATCGTGTATCCATGGGCGCCCCAAGAGGATATTGTAAGAAGTGTCTGCATCTATGACGTAGCAGGTCACTTCGGATTGGAGATCGCCAATCTGACACTTCAGACGAATCTTTCCAATAGGGTAGATCCTGCCCGAATTGAAACCGCTGATGGCGGTGCTTGTAGGTGTCAGGCGATGCATGGGATGCAGAGATGATGTAGCAGACCCTTCGAGATGATGCTTATGGAAGAGCCAGGATCAATGTGTATCCGATCCACCTTCACGTCGCCGATGTATCCCGTGTAGTATAGCGGGCGATCGTGTAGGTTGGTTTTGATGAGCATGTCCTGCGGAGTGAAGATGATGTTGGGCATTGCTCCCGTGCAGGCACTGTTTTGGAGATCCACGGGTGAGTCCTCCCCGGTGAGGTTGGATTGAGCCAGATAGGCATCGACATTTTGGAGTGCTTCGCTCAAGGCTGCACGGACATCCTTCGAGAGCCTCAGGAGTTCATATAAGGACAATTTGGCCGGTGTATTGGCCAATTACGCTAGTATATCGAAGTTGTAGGGCCTCTCCAACCCTTGAGGTGTCTCTTTCCGGAGGAATTTGTCGAAGCGGGTCTCCTTCGGCCTAGGCTTGTCGGTCGTCGAAGGCTGAGCCGGTCCCGGAGCATCAGTTGTAGTGGGTTAATGATTTTCAGCTGGATTGTCAACCACAGGTTGGGATTGCGCTCCAGACCGCGTGACGACGGCTGTAGCTTCCTCGTTGTCTACCGAGATTGCATGACAGGTCCTGAATTTTCTACTTTTCTTCTTGTCGGTGGAAGATGGTGTGGGCCGAGTCACTTCTGACACCAAGTCTGGATGGATCTACATGACCTCCCCTCGTGATGTGGTGAGGGGTACTAGACCAGCAGCCTGATCTCGGGAAGGTGGAAGATTGGTAATCTCCATTGTTGCCAGAGGGATGGGGACCACCCCGTCTTGAGTTTTCGTCGGAGGGAAGCTACCGAATTGTACAAACACCATATTGGCTGCCACGATTACCTCTTCAAAATCGATGGCCAGAGCGTTCGAATCGATGAGGTTTTGGATGTACCATTTCAGCTGGTAACAATCGTGTGTAGCATGATGGACATAGCGATGATAATGGCAGTACTTTGGATTCTCCATCTCTGCCGGCCGCGGTTCCCGTCTTGGTAGAGGAAGCTGAATCCTGTCCCCTTGTATGAGCATGTCCAAAATGGGCTTGACGTGACCGTCTTCGAAGGAGTAAGTGATTTACGGCCATTGTTTGTCTACTGGCTTTGGCTCAGGTTTTTGTGCTGTATCGGCCACCATAGCCTGCTTTCCCTTGCTGTCCCGATTGTTGGAGGGGCTACCCCCATTATCGTTGTTGGGACGCTTGCCCTTGTTTTCTCCTTCCGAGATGTACAATCCCAGTTGGCGAGCCTTCTTCAGTCGTTCTTCGACGCTTGTGGCACTGATGATGAACGTCTTCCAATCTTTGAATTGACTTTCGCCCATCCAGAGACTGATCGTTGGAAGCAGTCTCTTTTGGCAAATTTCAATTAAAGAGGAATCTGGATTTCCGGAGGGCAGCTTCATGGCGGTCTGACAGAACCGCTCAATGTAGTTTCTTGTCAGCTCTTTCTCCCCTTGGATGACGTCCATGAGGGTGGACATGGTGACGTCCTTCCCTACCTCGTAGAATCTCTCCAAGAACATGCGCTTGAAGCCGGCGAAGAAGTGGATGCAGTTGTCTGGCAGGTTGCGGTACCAGTCGAAGGCGACTCCTTCCAATGCCCCAATGAATAATCGTGTGAGGATAGCATCATCATGGGGCAGATGGTCGATGGTGACCTCGAAGTAAGTGATGTACCGACTTGCTGAGGTCTTGCCATCATACGGGTTAATATTGAACGGCTTATATCTTGGTGGGAATGGAACATCCCTCCATTCGGCAGGGTATGGTTGCCGTATTCTGAGGTCTTGAGCGTTTTCTCCGGCATGGAACATGGCTCGGAGCTCCTGAACCTCTCTTCTTACTTCTCGGGCCTCATCTGTCGCCGTAGGGGCTGTTATTTCGGGAGGATTGTTGCCCGGGTTCGGTGCCGCCGAATTCGAGTCCGCATTGACCACGGGACCCACGCTTGTTTGGCCAGGCGTCCCTCCTTGCAGAGTTGGAAGGGCCGCTTTAATCTCGTCTACAGACTTGACTAAAGCAAGTAATATGGCTTCGAGATTGTCGATGCGCTGGCGATCGCTGGAACCACCTTGATTGCTGTCCGTCATGAATACCGTCCTTACATGAGGAGTGATGGAAGAAACGGTGGAGGATATGCTCGCCGAGTCGTACCCATGCACCGAGAAGTCATTGGGGTAGGTGGGAATATTCTCTTCGGGCTCGGACTCGGAGGGAACGGTATCCCCAGCCTCAGAGCTTGCTTCGTCTTGAGAGTCATGGATGTCCTCGGGGACATCAGCGTCTGTTGTACCTGATGGAAGAGTTGTTTGTCCGGGCTTGGCTCCTTGAAACATCGGATTGTTGTGGATGTTCGGAGGAGTACTACCCCCAGTTTCTATGACCCCCAGCGATGTGGATGATGAATTTCCTACTGCAGTAGATTTTGTCTTTGAACAGGTGTGTTGGAATACTCCGGTGGAGGACAACCGTTTAGACGATAGTTTCTTAGCTATAGTGGTTGAGGTCTTCGGGGTGGAGATGCTTGCCTTCTTCCTTTTCCCCTCGGCGGGGACTTTCTGAGTGGAATTGCAGGAGACAACAGGAGGTGCTTTGTCCTCTGAGCTCGGATGCTGTAGTCTTTGGAAGACTGACGGCCGGTCTTCCGTTACTGCCGCGTTGTTGCAACAACAGTTGACAATGATTTGGGTGCAATGACGTCCAAGCGAAGACTCTTTGCACACCGAGGCTCCTTCTCTTTCCTTGCGCTTGTGGAGGATCGCCTCACGCAGGTCAGAGGAACCACTCTGTCCGTTCGCCGCCGGGGGCTAGACTCGAACGGTTCTATACAACTTTCCATCAGAGGCCCGTGTGATAGTCAACGGGACACCCCGATAGTCAGAGGTTGGGATAGCTGACTGGGCTTGATGAGCCTGCGCTGTCCTAGACTTCTTCTTTTTAGCACTTGCGGGTGCGTAATAAGAAGAGTCTAAGTTGAATACCACAGAGTCTGGCTTATCATCCAGAGAACTATCAGGGTCAGGACCGTATGAGAGACGGTCGAAGACTGATCGAGAGGAGCGTGGAACGGACGCTATGCGGCCAGGATTGAAAACCGTGTAGGCTGTCTGTATGCGGTTGTCCTTAGCTGCCGGATGAGTTGCTTTGGTACGATTAGTAGGAGTCACGATCGTGCAGGCTGGCCGCATGCGGTTGGCAATTGTGGCCGCATGGGTTTTCTGTAAGCGATTATCTTCAGCAACCGCATAGGCTTCATCCATGTGGTTGGCGGCTGTAGCCGCATAAGCTATGCGGCTGACAGACGTGACCGCATGAGTTTTCTTCATGCGGCTAGCGGATGTGGCCGTATGAGCTTTTTCCATACGGCTAGCACCCTTATGTGGCTCGGATCGCGTAGAGTTCCTTTTTGCCCCTGCAAGTCCAGCATCATAGTGATTTCTTCTGCCAGACTTGGGGACAGCAGAGTTATCTACGGTCTGAAGTAGGGCCGCAGGAGAGTCTTGCTCGCCGTCTTAAACAATAGAGGGTATCTCTGCAAGAGCTTCAGTAGGAACGAAGGATCGGGGTCTCCACTCCTTGTGGGCCTTCTTTGTGCGGGCTCGCTTCTGGATCGGGCCAGCGCTCTTGTCGGAGAGCATTTTTTTGAACGCCTGTTGGTCGAACCGGACGACCATCTTTTGTTGCGTGGATCCAAGCTTGGCTGCATCCGATTGCGTCACCAACTCCTCAGCCGTAGAGAAGTTTGTCCTCAGCAGAGTCGTCATCGTGTTTGCCATGAAATATAAAAGAACAGAACAATTATCGGAGGACCGAACTTTTATTTCACGTTACAAACTCGCTTGTACAAAGAAAGCCTAGGAACGAAAACCTAGGTACAGCAGTCTAAGTACAATTGTTTATTTTAGATTCTGGAGGATGACGATAGAGGCTCGGGAAGGCGACGGCAGCCCTGCCTTACTCCTTGGACGATCGGTATGCAGCCTTAGCTCCTGTGAAGAGATGGTTGGCGTTGATGAAGAAATGCTCTTCTTGCTCTCCCTCTATTACTCTTCTGGCTTCTCTCTCTTTCTGTGTATTTTTTCTCTGATTATTGGAGGAGTCTCTCTGTATATTTGTATCTCTCTCTGATAGTGTATATTTTTAACAAGGGAATGGCACCTTGCTATTTATAATAGTGGGGGCATCATTAGGGTTTGGATGATTACCCATTCTCAAAGTGGCAGCAGCCTGATGCTTAATCAATCTGGACCATTAGTTTTAAGCGTGAAGGATTTGGGCCATAAATGGGGATAGTATTGAATCCTGCGAATGATTAATGTTGATTGCTTTAAATCTTCATGATTGGTTGTGTCAAGCTTGGATCTCTCACCACGTGTCCCATTGGCTTGATCATGAATGATATGATCTGATCTCATTAATTATGAGGATAACGTTAAATATGGTCATTGGGATCTGGTAAATCTCTGATTGATTTGTATCTCATAATCATCTTTGCTACCAGCTGTCAAGTCGTGGGGGCAATTGAATCTCTGTCACGTATCTTAATAGTAGACTCTGCCAGAGCCGTATGATATCCATGAACCGCATGAGACAGCGTCTCAGTGAGCCGCATAGGTATAGTACTTGCGAGCCGCATGGGATGGCTTGTTGGCGAGCCGCAGGAAGATGATTCTTGCCAGCCGCATGAATCTGTTCTTCAATTGAGCCGCATGGGGGTAGCCACGTGGCATCTTGGATCGTATCAGAGATTTTTTTTCGTTCCCGAAGAGTCTGTCATTATGACAGGACCATCATGACACTTCATGTCAGAGCTGTCAACTGTCAAATCATGGCAGAGCATTGAATAAGGCCATTACTCGATGGCCAGCTGTGTGAAGGGATCCCATGGGGACACGTGGTGTTGATCGAGCCGCGTATCTCTGTTGGTCGTATGTGAGCTGCATGTACTTCTGAGCCGCATGCGGCTGGGGGACTCTTTGAACCGCATGGGACTGTCCCTATGTAAGCCGCATGGACTCTCATGCCCCGAGCCGCATGAGACTGAGAGTCTCTCTGAACCGCATGGGACTGCTCCTGTATGAGCCGCATGGGATTCTCCTGTTTCGAGCCGCATAGACCATCATTCTGATATTTTTCATGCTTCTACACGTGCATCGTCAGAGCAAGAGCAAGATAAATTTCTTGAGGCACAGGAACAGAAGCAAAGGAATTCCTTGAGAGCAAAGGACCTTGCAAAGGAATTCCTTGAGGCAGAGCACCTTGCAAAGGCATCCTTCTTCATCCTGGAGATGCACTCTACCGATCCTCCACCTTGGCAAGACTCTTTTCTGTTGGTTACTGGAAGAGCCACATGGTTTGGGTTGATTGCCAACCCACACTCTGTTGAAGCGCTCGCACTTTGATTCGCTCTAACTATGCACGGAGTTCCTTTGTTCATGGAGTTCCATTGCTCTGACTATGCACGGAGTTCCTTTGTTCAGGGAGTTCCATTGCTCTAACGATGCACGATGAAGTGATTTGCCTCAAAAAATACTTTTGCCTCAAGCAGTTCCATTGCTCTGCGATGCCCGCACGCAGCTCACATTCAACTTTTTTCTTGATAGTAGGATTTTATGTAGTAGTTCAGACTTTCATATGTAAATAAAAGTCAAACTTTTCGTGGTTTTCATAATGTAAATGTAACTCAAAAATAATTTTATTATAAAAGACAGAGCAGTGCAGACATTACAAAAGACAGAAATTCCTTGCCCATTACATAATTACGTTATTGTTTTACAATGTCATTGCTAGGTTGGTGGTGTTACATACTCTTGAAAGCAAATTCTTAGCCCATACCAACCTTATTATTGTAGTCTTCTTAGCCCATACCAATCTCGTTATATTCTCATCAAGCTCATCTTCATTCTCCTTTTCAAAGTAAAAGGAGAATAACATTCTCCGTTTCAAAAGACACGGAGAACGTCATTCTCCGTTTAAATAAAAACAGAGAATGAACATTTTAATGTGTTTTACCACTAGGAATGTTATTCTCCGTTTCAAGTCAGACGGAGAATGTTATTATCCGTTTCGAAATAAACGGTGAATATAATCCTCAAACGATTTAATTTAAACGGGAAAGATATTCTCCATTTCAAGTAAACGGAGAATGCCATTCTTCGTTCCAAATAAAACGGAGAATATAATCCGAAGGGGCAGATTCATTTGACTCTACCGATCCCCCGCCTTGGCAAGACTCTTTTCTGTTGGTTCACTTCAAATGACACGGAGAATGAAATTCTCCGTCTTATTCAACTTTTTTTTGGTTGTAGGATTTTATGTAGTAGTTCAGACTTTCATATGTAAATAAAAGTCAAACTTTTCGTGGTTTTGACAATGTAAATGTAATTCAAAAATGATTTTATTATAAAAGCAGAGCTTATAAAAGACAGAAGTTCCTTGCCCAATTACATCATAATTATATTATTGTTTTACAATGTCATTGCTTGGTTCCTGTTACATATTTGCTTGAAAGCAACTCCTTAGCCCATGCCAACCTCATCATTGTCATCTTCTGGTGAGTTTCATCGTCATGTCCTTCCGGTATTTCGAAAGGAGTAGTCGTCAACATATTCATATAATACGCCGTGTACAAGAGGCAGTTGGGTGCCCGTTGTTGTGGGCAATTTGTAGAACAATTCAGTACTTTGCTCTCATACTCCATCTTCATCGGGCATCTCTTCCTCATCATATCAACTTTTCTCCTGACGATAGGCTCTAAGGTGTCCTTCATTAATTCTGCATCCACCTTGCACTTATCGTACGTTGTTTGCCTCAAGGAGTTGTAGTGTGTCCAGTCGTAGGAGATAAAGTTGAATGTGAGCAGAGTATAGTGTTTGATGGATGAATTAAAGAGTGGGATGAATAGCAACTCTATGGCGTCCTCCAAACCCATGACGAAGTCTACTACATCTGTTTGGATGTCTTGAAGGGCGCCGGCTTTTGCGTCTGGTTCATTGGCACGTTCAACGATGGTCTGTTTCCCAAAAACAAAACACAATATCATGAGTAATTTTTTTCTGTCATTTTTCATCGGTGTACACATGAATATGGATTTTTCTGTTTGAATTCTTACCAATATGTGGGCCATCATGAATGCAGACCACTTATGTGATTGGGGCGCCGGCTTTTGCTTCTGGATCAATGGCACGTCCTTTGAACTAGACGGGGCACACCTTTTACTACCTTGAATTTCTCTCAGCTTCCTTATTATTATGTCCAGTATGCCGGCCTCCATGTCGTCATAGTTGAGTATGTCTTGCATGTCTACTGTCGACAGCTTGACTGAAACTCCATTTTCACCCTCTTCCGGAAAAAAATATGTATACAATATCACTGCACATAAATTTAGTTTAGATTAAATTAATAAAGATAGATTCTCATTACATAATTGTAAAAAAAGTCCAGAAAAAATAAAAGAAAAAAGGGTTCAGAATACATACTTTGGACACTTCTTTTTGGGAATTACGATGTCGATGTATTGCTTCTTCAGCTCTTCATCCGCATATTTCCAAAGTAAGAGTTCATCGTATTTCCTTAGTATGACACGGTTCTTCTTTAATTCAGCCATTTTGGCGTCTCCTCCGAATTTCGGAGCGACATTAATCTTCCGCTTTTTTTAGCCTCTCCAACTGTATTGCTTTTTATTAACATCTTTCCCCCCGATCCTCCTCTTCTTTTGGGTTCAGCAGCTGCTTCAATCTCCTGACGCTGCAATGCTAAAAATATGGCTTCGAGATCAACGATTTTCCCATCCTTTTCAGTGACTTCAATATTGAACGATTCAACTTTATTTTGAAGCTCCCTTTTCTCCTCAACGAGCCTTTCATTTGTTTCTCTGAGTTGCTCGATTGTTCGCACTGAAATAAAATAAACAACAATGAAATGTATAATATGAATCTAACACGGAGAATGACATTCTCCGTGTTATATAATACGGAGAATAGCATTCTCCGTTTGGAATTACACAGAGAATAACCTTCCCAGTATCGAAATGATAGAGAATAGCAATTATCCATTTCAAATAAAACGGAGAATGTCATTCTCCGTGTTATAATCCACGGAGAATAGCCATTCTCCTGGAAGATTACAAATAAGAAATTTGAAATAGAAAAGATTTTACCTTGTGCATGTACATCTGCAATAAGAACAGAATTTTGCTTTCTCAAATCCTCCAGTTCATGCACAGAGCCCTCCATCACAATGTTGACTACATGTTGTTGCGCTTCTTCTGCCTAGAGCTCTTTCAGCTTTTCTTTGAGTATGGCATTCTCAAGGTTGGCTGCACGAACTGAGCTTCTTGTGCCTCCATCTCTTTTAACTTTTCTTTGAGTTCTTTATTTTGCACAAGAATATCAGAATGATGTCTTCTTAAATCCTCCAGTTCATGCACAGTGTCCTCCATCACAACGTTGACTGCACGTTGTTGCGCTTCTTCTGCCTCGAGCTCTTTCAGCTTTTCTTTCAGTATAGCATTCTCAAGGTTGGCTGCACGTAACTGCGCTCCTTGTGCCTCCATCTCTTTTAACTTTTCTTTGAGTTCTTCATTCTGCGCAAGAATATCAGAATAATGTCTTCTCAAATCCTCCAATTCCTTTGCTGAGTCGTCCATCAAAGCGCCCATTTCATGATGCTGTAGTATCCGTTGTTCACCAAAATTATTCCCACCTGCTTCTTGGTGTTCTTCCTCTCCCTCTTTTTTAACTTCTTCTATAGGTGGCTCATCTTATTTGTGCCCTTCTTCTTCCCCAACAGGTATAACCAAATCATCCAATATCATCTTCCAATATCATCTTCGATATCATATTCGGCCTTGAGGAAGTTTGAGATTTCGTACCCATTCTATGTGAAAAATCTTGGGTAATCAGGAATTGGGGCAAACTTCATTTCCACAAATTTACTATGTTCTGCAAACCAATAGAGGAAGTATATTGTGTAACCTTCCAATTTGTGGAAAGCCATTGAGTAATCCCCTTGTTCAGTTTTGCTTCTACTCCTCTTTATGCTATCCATTACATATGCCAGGATCAACCTTGGCCAGCATATAATGTTGATGACGTCCACATTGTCTACCAAGGTCATGAATCTGTACGACAAATTTGAACCGCCAGACTTTGTGAAGAATACTGTTTGGCACAAATGGAAGATTATTAGCTTGGCCAAATCATCTGGATTAACAGCGTTATCTCCGCCACGAAGCCGTCGTAACAATTCAAAGAACTTGTCTCTCACTTTCTTATTCGTGACTTCTGAGTGTTTGCCCTTAGTATTAGCCAGCAATCTTGTGAAGTAATCTCTACACAGGCTCAATGATGCTGGTGGTGTGGGCTGCTGTTGTTTTTTCCTTTATCAATCTTCTGTAAGAAACATCATCAACGCTTTTTTCATTCAGCGGTAGATCGAATATGACTGCTATATCGTCGACGCTTGGCACAATTTTAACAGTGGTGCTCAATTCAAAGCACCCGACGCCATCTTCTTCTTCTGTGTATCTTGCAATTAAATTCTCAAGCCCTTCTGTTACCTTGGCCACTTCGGAGACGTGGACTCTATTTTGGTAGAAAATCTCGACAAAATTTCAGAAACCGGTGTTCTTCAAGGAACCAATAACTGGCTCAGGTAAACGGCCAACATCTTGATTGACCTCCTTCATAAGATTTAGCATTGGCATGAGGGTAGAACGAAAAAGTCTTGAATCCTTATTCCTGACAGATTTTTTTCTACAAAACAAAAAAAAAATTAGGTCGGAGAATGGTCATTCTTATGGGTTTTAACACTGGGAACGGCATTCCTCGTGTAAACTAACACAGAGAATGTCATTCTCCGTTTCAAATGACACGGAGAGTGTCATTCTCCGTTTAAAATAAAACGAAGAATGAACATTCTAATGTGTTTTAACACTGGGAATGTTATTCTCCATTTCAAGTTAGACGGAGAATTCCATTCTAGACGGAGAATTCCATTCTCCGTTCCAAATTAAACGGCGAATAGAATTTAACATTCAAATGCGTTTTATGACGGAGAATGTCATTTTCCTTGTAATATATACATAATTTGCGAACATAAAATCAAAGTTATACCTTCTGTTTGCACTTCTTCTTGCACTTCTTTTTGTTTAGCAACTTTTTCCTTTTTCTTTTGCTGAACTTTCTTAGAATAGGGTTTCGGTTGTTCTCCGTCTATCGCTTTTGGATTTTCTGTAACTGGTGCATCTTCTCTAATTGGTGATGCTGCCGGTGATGATTTTGCCGCTAATGCCGACATGGGGTGAAGATTACGAATGGAAGGAAGGTTTGAAGATTTTGGAGGAGAATGACCTAGGTTTGAGTACAGAGTGGAGTATGGAAGAAGCGGAAGAATCGAAACGGTTTTCTTTTTCTTTTTTTGTAATAAAAGGGTTCGGGGGTGTTTTGAATTAATTAGAAGGACAAAAATGTCATTCAATGGAAGGGCAAAAGACACCTTTCTGCTTAATTATATTAATTTGAATGGCAAAAATAATTATGCTTAATAAAAAAGAATCGAAGTCGTTTGGCAAAAATGTCATTACAACTCAACAAAACAAATGAACATAATATATTACGGGTTTTCATACATTAGATATAAAAGAAGAAGAAAAAAATCATCGTCTTCCATATTCAATCATTTCAGATTGGACTTCTTTAGCTCTTCATTGTGCTCTAAAGTTGTAATCTATTCAGCAGCTTTGCGTCTTTCCTTTCCCGCAACAAACTGCATATAACAAACATAGCATCAAAAATATTGCTCTAAAAAGTGTAAGTTTTTGACGACATATTTTCAGACTTACATCGAGAGAACGGTAGTCTAGACTACATCGGTCTTTCATGAATGCAATTACAAAAATTCCACAATCAACAGAATTGCCTTGGCGGGGAACATAAGAAGGACGTTTTATTGCAAAAGTAGAAAAGCTGAACCTAACATCTCTCAACTTCAAAATCTCTTCTTCGAGAAAGAGATCCAAATTTGAAAGCTACAATTATCAGAATACAATATGTATTAGTATACCGCGTATCTTGTACCCAATTCATAAAAATTGATGAATATGAGCTTACTATTTCTTTTATGACTGTTTTGTTTTGAATTGGATCATCTTTAGATGCAAGTGAGTCCCAAATTTCAACAGTCCTTTTTTTAACCAGAAATCTTGTAAGAGTATAGTGTCGTTCAAATGAATGGGTATGTATATCTGAATCAGGATTAATTAGGTAAACAAATTAGTAAATTTACAGAAAATTAGGATTAATATTTAAACAGAAATACATTAATACCTCGTTACAAGTGCTTAAAGATCCCATGTAATCCTAAAAATATTTGTACTTCTTCCATATTTGATGAAGCTTTTTGTCGGATGGAGGTAACGTTTCTTTCTACATACACATCAACTAATACATTACGAAGGACAAACAAACGAGAAAATTGTTAATGCATATGCATTGAAGAATAAAATGCTTACTCACCGATATCTTTATTGGTAAAAACCATACATTAGCTTTATTGGAGGTTCTTTTTCGTTCCTCCACGGTGAGAAGAGCAGAGACAATGCCTACAATCTGAATAAATTATTAAAAATGTAAGCGATGGAATCGAAGTAAACATAGATGGCATCTAAGAAAAAATATACTCTCTATATATACCCCATTGCTAATTTTTGTTAAAGGAGCTAAGGTCTTCATCTCAAACCGAGACACATAGTTTTTGTTGCAAGATGATATTATTTCTCTAAGAAAAGAAACGAATAAATTAGGAGAAAAAAACTGTTAGAATTAAATCAAAACTCATATTACTTACTCGTCAGGTCTATCATCGGCAAAAATATAGTCGTAATAACTCGAAGAACCACTAGTACAATTGCTAGGCTCCGAGGTAGAACACCTTGTTAAACTTTTCGATGGTATGACCAAATGTAAATTTCCACGCATTCTTTTAAAAGAACTGCTAAAGTCAGTTTCTTCTGTAGGGGACAATGTCAGTATTCGGTCCAATGCTTTACTACGAGACTGTAGCTCCACGTCCTCCTCATCGGAAGAAGATTCAATGGAAACTACCTTCACATTATTAAATGCTTCAGATGAAGATGCCTTCTTCAAAGCTGAAGATTCTTCAATCTTCTCAAAATGTCGAGATAAATTTATTTGTTCAATTTCTAATGAACTAAGCTTAGAATTGATCTTTACAACATCAGCTGAAATCGTCGACAGATGTTCTTCAATCTTGCGCAACATACGTGGAATGAAGGTTTTATTTGGAGCTGGCAACCAATCTTCTACGTCTTCTACATTTCCCACCACACGAGTAGACATCTTTGTAGAAGCATGGAATTTTACAACCAGAAAGCCCATGCGCCAGACATTATATGCGCCAGAACTCAGACAGCTAATCAAATAAGCCATAGACATTCGAAGAAGGACTTTTTATTTATATATATAAAAGTCTATAACATGTCTAGAAAAGGTTGTACAAAGAAGAATTTCTACAAAGGAAGGATCCTAGATCTACAGCCAACAGCCACCATGCGCCTTCCAGATAGGCGCAACAGCCACCATGCGCCTTCCAGATAGGCGCAGCAACCACCATGCGCCTTCCAGATAGGCGCAGCAACCACCATGCGCCTTCCGATAGGCACAGCAGTCACCATGTGCTGTCAGCCAGGCGCAGCAGATGTCATACGCCTCCAGCCAGGCGCATCCTACCATCTCTTCAGCAGCTCAGTTATGTGTATCCAGCTCAGTTATGTACATCCCTTCAGCAGTTCAGTTATGTGCAACTCTTCCAACCAGGCTCACCTGGCCGAGCAGAGCCCAGTTATGTGCCGCTCTTCCAGCCAGGCTCACCTGATAAGTGCTTCGATTACACAAAGCATTTAACCCTCTGGCTGGAACCAAGGAAGAGAAGAGCACGGCAAAGCTGTGGCCAGGGGAGGCTTCGAAAGAGCCTCCAAAGACCAAGGAAGACCGTGATCGAAATCATGGCACAAGGAGCTTTCAACACAATCAAAGTGGGCGACACCCACTTTGAAGGAAGAGAGAGCCTAGCACCACCATTCCGATCTACGGCTCTTCCGGAACAACGGAGACGAGGCCCGAACATCCCTATCTTTGGATGCAACAGGCACCTTCCGCCTGCCTCAGAAGCCCTCGACTCCGTCTTTTGGATGTAACAGTCACCTTCAAGTGCATCGAAGATAACACGACGTCTCATCTTTACCCTCGGGAGCACTTCGTCAACAGAATGCACCCACATATCCAAGTTTATGTTGGAAGTACGTGAGGGAACGAGGAGCAAACCTTCTCTCCATGCCACTATTTATAGGCCGGGCAAATCAAACCCATGCGCCAAGTGGATGACTCTCCGAATTCTGTGCAATAAATTTGCATTAAATGGATGAACCGGACGCCTCGAATTCAGCCAAACGGCTATTTATAGCACTCGAGGAGCGAGACAGCCACATCATTAAAGCACATGTCAGATGCGCCAGCCAAACAGTGCATCATACGGACGCGCCCTCCAGCATCAGGCGCATCACACAGACGCGCCCTACAGTACCCGGCGCATCACAGAGGATGCGCCCACCCTCACATCTCCATACCGAGTGGAACACCAACCAATGTGCCCACTCAGCTGTCCATCGAACGTCACAAACATTAAATGCTGAACTGACACCAGAGTTGGCAGCATGCTTCCCAAAGTCTGAACAGTTGACAGCTTTTTCAGAGAACGAAGCGTCGGCAACGTCAGCATCATCATGACTCTATTCCGACGGCTACTGCCACGTGGCCATCCGCATGCGCCTCTACGGCCATACGTCCAAATCGCCATGCGCCTCTACGGCCATGCGTCCAAACCAACATGCGCCTCAAAAGCCATGCGTCTCAGACCCTTCACTGATCCCTAAAGACTGAAGAAGAGTCTCCAGTTGAAGCTTTGCATGCGCCTCAAAAGCCATACGCCCCAGACTGATCTCTGATCCCGAAAGACAGAAGGAAAGTCGCCTGCATGCGCCTCAAAAGCCATGCGCTCTAAACAGTTTGTAACCCCTAAAGGTTATGAACCGCAGCCTCCTCCTGCGCCCAATCAAGGCACAGCTCACCAGATTACTTCCCCCTACCAAATCCGAGATCTTCGAGCCATGGGTCGATGACACGTGTCCTTTGACTCAACTCGTCCAAGATTTCAGTAACAGAAAGATCTTCTCCTCTGCTACGTGCCGGCTCACAACAGCAGTATGAAGAGTTCAACCTTCCAATCAGGGCGCATCATCCGTGCGCCCCCATCAGCAACTTCCACGTGGCGTCCCCATACACCGGCGCATCCTACATGCGCGCATGAGCAGCCAGTCTGCAAAACTATAAATAGAGGGATCTTCTCCTTCACATACACACACAGAATCCACAACGAACATACAAGGAATCCTCAGAGAGGCAGACACAGACACTCAACGTCTTTCTCCTCTCAGCAAGCTCCAGCACCCAGAGCAATCCACACCTTCAGAGAACCGATAACCGTCGTCAATCGGTCAACGGAGTCAACGCATTACCACTCGCTCCATTGGCACTAAGGACCCAGCTTAAACAAAAGTGTACTCCTAGGACTACATCTAAGTCCTACATTGTAATACTGTTCTGTTTGTATTAAAGTTTTCAATCAAACAATTTTAATGACAAACAAGCTGGCGACTCTGCTGGGGACTTCTTTCTCCTCTTTCGAGAAAGTCGTGTCACAGGCCGACGACGTGAAGGTGGGCTCCTCCCACAAGATGCTGGTCGTGCGCCTCAATCAACAGGCGTACGAGGAGTTCATTTCTGAAGGAAGTGCGAGTCCTTCGAAGCGGCTACCAAAGCCGAAGAAGATTCGCACGGCCTGGGTGCGCAAGGTCGACGCCTCGGGCACCACCACTGAAGGGGATGCAGCAATCCAGCCTTCCCTTTCTGCTGACGTTCTCAGCAACCAAGGTGCGCCCGCCGATGCAGCGCATCTCTTGGAGAAGCGTGCGGCCGACCACGTTCCCCAGCTATCTCCCTCTCAGGCGAGAAAGATACGTCGACGGAGCAGGGGCGCAGCCAATGCCCCGCGCATCACCTCTGATGCGTCACAAAAAGCCTATGTCTTTGACAGACTCACTCGCTGTAATGGCGAGGAGAATTTGGATACTGAGTACTATGCGCCCCAGCGGGCTAGTACGAAGAAATCCAAGGCGGCGCGGGCCATGCACCACAAACGTGCTATGCCAGCAGCCGGCCAGAGGCACGCGCTCGTCATCACGCGCGCTGCCGATGGCAAGCTGTACAAGGTTGACTCAAGTGCTTCTGCACCAACAACGAGTCGATCTTCAAAGTCCTCATCTCGCTTGGGCGCATCTACTGCGTGCACAACCATGTCGAGTAAGGCAAACTCGGTGGTCTTGAACTCCCGCGCCTCCTCTGGTTGTGCGTTTGAGGTTCGTTCAAGTCACTTCAAATGTTGTGGTTCCCCCACTACTGATCGTGATGCCTGCTTGGTATTAGATCAGGGGGCGCAGCACTCACCTGACCACCCCGGCGTTTGGCCTTGCCATACGTCTGAAGGGGGTGTGAAGGCACCACTCTCCTCCAATGACCTGCGCAACGTGATCACTCATAAGCGCCGGTCAGGAGAGTCGACCAACAAGCACGATGCGCCTCTCATGGGGCATACTTGTGCGGTGGTCACCATCAACTGCTGTTGCAAGGCGGCAGCTCCACCAAGACAGTCGATCTTCCAACGGCTGCAATCATCGACACCTCTTCGACGTCGCCTTGGGACGAAGGTGTCAACAAAAGAGGAACCAAAGGTTGCTTCATGCAATATGATCTCCAACTCCTCATCAATCCGGAGGCCGACTGCCAATTCCTCGTCCTCATCCAAGAGCCAGCCGAGGAAAACCAAGGCAGCTGTCTCGACCTCTGGAGTGTTTGAAGGCACTCGGTCGAGGAAGAAGTTCTTGGAGGAAGCTGGAGGTAGCCAAACCCTTGTCGAGCCTCCTTCCGAAGACGAAGATGTCCAAAGCACAGCTGCGGCGGATCTTCATCATCAAGGCGAGGCTAGTCTCCCTGAAGCCCCTCAAAATGAGGATGTCCTCCAGGACACCGCCGGGGGTAGTTCTGGAAACGAAGAGGTCCTTCAAGACGGAGTTGAGGGCAAGCAGACCCTTGCAGATGCGCCTATTGGAGATGAACTCCAGAATGTGGCTGGGGGTGGCCCAACACCAGGAGAAGTGACTTCCCCGCATGAGAGTGAGGTCGAAAGCGAAGCCTCAACCAATCCATCCACTCCTGGCCGTGTCAGGACAGTATACATGGCTGGGGATGATGTCGAGTCTGATGCGCCGTCACAGGACATAGTCCAGCGCATAGACTCATTGGAGGGAGGACTCAAAACCCTCTCTGCCTCTATGCAAGCACTGACCCAAGCAGTGTTTGAGATGCGGTCAGCCTTGATCAGGACACCTTCAACTGGTCCTGACCCAGGAGCTAATGGGGAGTCGAGTGTGCCCCTCCAACGGGCGCCCTCAGATACAGAAGCACCTCGGACCTCGGAGCCCTCAAACGCTCCAATCCAGATGGTACCTCCTTCCCCGACTCCTAGCTCTACGGAGGATGTGGTCGAAATGATCAAAGACCTGCGGGAGTGCTTCGAGTCCAAGAACAGGCAAGAGGAACGCCAGAAAATGGGCATTCCCCAGCCTTATCCCCTCGAGTGGAACAAGGTGGTTTATCCCCCGAAGTATAAACCACAAACACTCACCCCATACGACGGGAAGGACTCTCCGCGACGGTACCTGACGTACTTCCAGTCACAGACAGGACATCTTTCGAAGGAGGACGCGCTCCTCACCAGTATCTTTGTCGGGGCCCTGAAAGGAGTGGCGTATGACTGGTACTGCAGCCTTCCCGACAATTCCATATCGTCCTTCGACGACCTGACGCGCCTCTTCCTCGACCGCTTCTTCGACGGCGGGAAGGACATGACGATGGCGTCTCTCATAGAGATACGTCAGAAGGAGAAGGAAACGGTTCGGGCGTTCATCGAACGCTTCCGACAGGCTTGCTTCAGGCTACCTCCAGGCATGCCAGAACATGTGCTCCTCTCCGCTTGCAGCATGAACATGTTGCCTGCAGTAAAGCTCTGGCTCAACTCTACTCCCCCTCCTGACTGGAGCTCCCTGATCATCGAAGCTGAAGCTGCAGAAAAGAAGGCGGCCAATGCACGTCTTCTGGGTGTCAGCTTCCCCGCCTTTGACGATAAGGGGAAAAAGTCCGCAGCTAACAGCTCCGGACGAGAAGCAAAGGGGAAACAGGCATTGACTGTTAATGCCTCAAAAGGCACATCTGTGCCTACTCAGAAGCCTCCACTGGCACCGAGACCCAAGGAGGTTTATTCATTCAATGATGATGACACCCTGCAACTTTTCGAGATACTGAAGCAGGGTGACAAGATCAAGCTACCGGACCCAAAGCGGCCCGATGAAGTTGGGAAAGTGGACAACCCAAGGTACTGTCACTACCATCGGTTCGTCGGACACCCGACCAAGGACTGCTACGTCCTCAAGAATTACATCCAGCGCATGATCAATGCGGATGTAATCTCCGTCGACTATGAAGAGAAGACAGTGTCGGCCAATGTGGTTTCGCTTCAGTTCGGCACCTTGCCGCCAACTACCACATAAGATGGCGTCGTCCCCATCCCTAAGGCGACAATGGAGGTGGTAAACTTACCACCTACCCGTGACAATGTGAGTGGACTCACCCCGCTCACCACATCTCGAGGAGAGGTCCTCTGGGTTCACCCCGACCTCGTCTCCGAGGTGACTCAATCGGAGGTACGCCCTACCTCCAAATCAAAAGGCAGGAAGATCAAGTCTTGCCGCACAGTCTCTTTCAACAGAAGAGGCACTTCCAGTGCAAACACGTACACAACAGAACTCCCAATCCGGCGAAGCCGCCGCCGAGGTGGTGCCTCCTAGCACCATCCCTGAGGAGGGTCCATCTAATCCCTCAGCAGCCAATAAGCAGAAACAGGTGGAGGCCCGTTTTGACAGACCTCTACGGAAGGAGAATGCTTCGGGGCTGTCCAAGCCTCACAACTTCGACATTCTGGCACAATTAGCCAGTACACCTGTGCGCCTGTCTTTGTTCGAGCTCCTGTGTCTTTCTAAAGATTCCCGAGAAGCTTTCTGCGAAGCTCTGAAGGACGCTGAATCCTTTCTCAGTCAGGTCAAGCAGCCTGAAGACCTCCCAACTACTTGTGCGCACTGTCATTGTGCGGATGAAGTTATCCCAAACATAACTTTCACCCAACAAGACATGCTGCTCAAGCATCACCGACATAACCGACCGCTGTATTATACAGGGTACATTAGCTCGGTCAAGGTGAGCCGGATTCAGATCGATCCTAGGTCTTCCCTAAGCATCATCCCGAAGGCGCTGCTATCTAAGCTGGGGATCCCGATGTACCGGCTGGCGCCCTCCAATACAACCATCAGTGGCTTCAATGCTAGCAAGAGCGAGCCATTGGGCAAGATCCGACTGAAGTGTCACATTGGCAGCCTCAAAACTGAGGTGACTTGTTATGTGGTAGATGCCGAGGTCAACTACAACATCCTGCTCGGTCGACCATGGCTGCATAAGTACATGGTGGTGCCCTCCACGCTCCACCAGTGCATGAAGTATGTATCCACCAATGGCGTCATCCGGACGGAGTTTGCAGACATCGATCCTTTCAAAGGGATTGAAGCCTACTTCACCGATTCCGACTTGTACAAGCCCATTGACGAGGAGGAAGCCAACGACGCTGATGATGAGGCAGAGACGGCAACAGAGCCGGACATGGAGCCTGAGACGACTCCCGACGCCCCCTTGAAAATCTGACTGAAGGGAAAACCACCCCAGAAGGCGCCTCCAATGAGCATCAAGCTATCAGGGAAAGCGCCGGCTCGCGAAGCACCCCTGAAGATACGCCTCAAGGGAAAGCCACCTCAAACATCGGCTCCTCTGGTGGCAAAATTACAAGGGAAGGCACCACTCACCGGAGGCGCAGCCGAGGCGCCTCTCAAGGTGCGTCTCAAGAGCAAGCCGCCACAGTCATCCAAGGTGTCAGAGAAGGCTCATATAACCCTCTCAGACCCCAAAGCTGTGTTGGACTCTCCTAGTTCGCCCCCAGTTCTTACAGACGAGGAGCTTGGTGATTATATCTCGGCTGACGTAGAGGCACCCTCCTTTGACAATGTAATCCCACGGGATAAGATCTCGTATTTTATCAATAATAGAGTATCTTTTAATTATTCTTGTCTTCCACACTGGAATGCCATGTATACATTAGACAACGCTCTACGGTCGTTGCAAACACAAATAACGACCGTCTACCATAATTGAGTAGTCCCGTCTCAAGGAGTCTTCATAGTCCCTCCACGGAGCCGAGACCAAGGCACCATCATCTCGGGCAAAGTCGAGCGTCATCGGGACCTCCCGTCAATCGAGCCCGAACCTGATACCGGCAGAGTACAAGTCTATCGGTACACGGATACGGCAAAGCACATCATCCAAAAGATGGGCTACGACCTGAAAAGCAACAAAGGCTTAAACTACGGCAAGGGTCGGCATCTCCCTGTCCGGCTTTCGATGCCCAATAGAAAGCCACAGGACTATTATAATCGGACTGGACGAGGGTTAGGCTATGTCAAGCCGCCATCAACCCCAGAGAGTTCAGATACAGAAGACATAGAACATTCCCACTCGTCCGAAGCATCGACTTGGGATTCCGATACCAGTATCGGATCAGTCTTCAGGAAAGTGCTGTCAACTAACATGACGTCAGCACAACCTCAAAAAGTGAAGGCGAAGACCAAGCGCAAGAACCCTTCGAAGAAGAACCCTGGGCCCAACGCCTAGGGGAACAATGGGAATCTCGTTTTGAGCTTCGTGAACCTCCCACCGAAGACGAAGTCGAGCAGATCGACCTCGGGAATGAGTCTTCTTCCAAACCCATCTTCATCAGTAAAAGCCTAGAAGGAGAAGATCGAGAATCTTTAATCCAACTGGCTAAATAGTATATCGACGTCTTCGCCTGGAGCTATGAAGACATGCCGGGACTCGACCCATAGATCGCAATGCATAGGTTGAACATCTTACCTGATGCCAAACCTATCAAACAACAACAGCGACGCTTCCGTCCAGACATCATGAATGCCATCGATCAGGAGGTAGACAAACTCTTGACCAGCGGCTTCATCCGTGAGGAACAATACCCGGATTTGGTAGCCAACGTCGTTCCTGTCACCAAGAAGAACGGGAAGATACGAGTCCGTATCGACTTCAGGGATCTCAACTCTGCTTGCCCGAAGGACGAATTCCCGCTTCCAATCACTGATGTGATAATCGATAACACATGTGGCTTTGAGCGCATGTCCTTCATGGACGGGTATTCAGGCTACAATCAAATCAAGATGTTCCCCGATGACGCGAAACACACATCATTCAGGACTCCAAAGGATATTTTCTGCTACACAGTAATGCCCTTCGGCTTGAAGAACGCCGGTGCGACATACCAGCGAGCTATGAGCACCATCTTCCGTCAACATCTTCGCAAGACAGTCGAATGCTATGTTAACGACATCGCAGTCAAGAGCCGCCTCAAAGGAGATCACCTACAGGACCTGAAGACGGTCTTCGATCTCATGCGGGCACATCAACTCAAGATGAACCCCGCTAAATCCTTTCTGGAGATTTCTAGCGGCAAATTCTTGGGCTTTGTCATCACAGCGAAAGGCATTCATGTTGATCCTGAGAAGACCAAAGCCATCCTCAACATGGACCCTCCGAAGAACCTTCGAGAACTTCGGGGCCTACAGGGACGTCTGGCATATATTCGGAGGTTCATAGCAAACCTCTCCGGTAGATGTCAACCCTTTACTCAGCTCATGAAGAAGGGAGTCTCTTACGTCTGGACAGAGGAGTGCCAAAAGGCTTTCGACGACATCAAGGCTTACTTAACAAGCCCACCATCCTGGTAGCACCAGTCACCGGCAAACCATTTCTCCTCTACGTCCGTGCCATGGATCATTCTCTTGGCGCTCTGCTGGCTCAAAACAGCGATACAGGCTACGAGCAAGCAATTTACTACCTCAGTCGAACACTCATCGGGGCCAAACACCGGTACAACCCCGTCGAAAAGGAGTGCTTGGCTTTGGTGTTTGCCATCCAGAAGACTCGTTATTATGTCTCGGGTCAGACAATTCATGTCATTTCCCGAGTCAATCCGCTCAGAGTCCTCATGACGAAGCCAGGATCATTGAACTCCCGGCTGGCTACATGGGCGATCTTGCTAACACCGTACAACATGGTGTTTGTGCCGCAAAAAGCTGTTAAGGGTCAAGCTCTGGCTGACTTTTTAGCTGCACATCCTATCCCAGAATCCTCAAAACTCTATGAAGATATCCCGGATGAGGTCCAAGAATCCAACGTCACCGAAGGAAGCTCCGTTTGGCGGATGTTCTTCGACGGCGCTTCGAGAACAGGCCCCAAAGGCCAAATCATCGCAGGAGTGGGGGTAGTCTTAGTCTCCCCCGATCAGCAGGTCATCCAGCGTGCGTACTCTCTTTCGAAGCCGTGCTCCAACAACGTTGCCGAGTACAACGCACTCGTCATGGGACTCCAGCTCGCACAACAGCTGGGGGTCGACCATCTGGAAGCTTACGGCGACTCAAAACTCGTCGTAAACCTGGTTCGGGGACAATACGAAGTTTGCCATGAAGATTTAATCCCTTATCATGAAGTCGCATTGAACATCATTTCAACCTTCACCGGGTTCTTCATTGAACATGTCCCCCGTTTACAAAACTTGGAGGCCGATGCTCTGGCCGGCCTCGCAGCCTCATTAGCAGCGCCCTTTGGGACTCAACACTATATCACGGTAACAGGACGAGATCTGATTTGTCCCAGAAACAACCTATGCTTGCGGGTGGCTCACGCCATGCCGACAAATACTGGTGTTAATGTCCGAGACTGGAGGTTCCCGTTCATCGACTTCGCTGTCTATGGAATCCTTCCAGAGGACCCGAAGGAAGCTGTCTCAGTCAGGAGATGCTCCCTTCGATTCAACTACGATACAGCTACCAAAACGCTGTACCGACGCTCCTTCGACGGGCTCCTCCTTCGATGCCTGTCCAACGAAGAAGCAGCCGAAGCTCTTCAAGAAGCTCATGACGGAACTTGTGGAACTCATCAACCCGGTCCTAAGTTGCAAGATCGACTGCGACGTATGGGCTACTACTGTCCAACCATGGCCGCCGACGCTGTCAAATATGCTAAGAAGTGCCACGCGTGCCAACTTCATGCAGACTTCATACATACACCATCGGAGCCGCTACATCCTACAGTCGCCTCCTGGCCCTTCGAAGCCTGGGGCATGGACATTGTAGGGCCAATCAAGCCTCCTTCATCGAGAGGACACCGTTTCATCCTGGCCATCACCGACTACTTCTCCAAATGGGCGGAAGCAGTTCCACTAGCAGAAGTAAAAAGCTCCAGGGTGGTCAGCTTTATCAAACACCATGTCATTTACCGTTTCGGAGTACCCCGGCAGATCATCCACGACAATGGTCCTCAGTTTATCAGCCACATTTTAGCAGGTTCTGTGACAAGAATCACATTCAGAACGTGGCCTCAACTGCCTACAATCCGGCAGCAAACGGATTGGCTGAGGCATTCAACAAAACTATCGTTAGGCTGCTCAAAAAGGTCGTGTCATCCAAAAAATGCGACTGGGACGAAAAGCTTGGCGAATGCCTTTGGGCCTACCGTACAACGGTACGGACCCCAACAGGCAACACTCCATTCTCCCTGGTCTATGGAAGCGAAGCGGTACTGCCTCTCGAGATACAGATACCCTCACTCCGCGTAGCAATCACAAACAAACTCACAGAAGAGGACAATCAACGTCGTCGTCTGCGGGAACTGGAGGCACTTGACGAAAAACGTCTCCTAGCTCAACAACGCATCGAACTCTACCAAGCCCGTATATCACAGGCTTTCAATAAGAAGGTCAAACAGAGGACTTTCCAAGTCGACGACCTGGTTTTAGCAGTCAGAAGACCAATGGTGTTGACCCACAAGACACCGGGAAAGTTCGAGCCCAAGTGGGAAGGACCTTTCATCATAGAGACGGTATACTCAAACGGTGCTTACCGCCTCGCCAAACCCAACGGGGACTTGTTCATGATGCCCATCAACGGCAAGTTCCTAAAGAAGTACTATTCTTGACATCCTCCAAACATGTACTTTCTCAAACAACCTCTTTCCACAAACTCATACGCCTCCGAAACCCAGCTATTCCGTGGCATCTTCCAGTAGAAAGATAACCACGTCCATATTACCTCTGAGTTGTCTCTCTACACCCTACAAAGCAGAATCTTACACTTCGTAAGCCTGCGCTACCCTTCATGTTTACCACGTCCACATTACCTCTGAGTAAACATCTTGTACAAACAACCCCTGCGTTATTGTACATTGATCGCAGAACTTCCACGTCCATATAACCCTGAGTTGTTCACGTATCCCCAAGATCATTCCTACCACGCCCTAATACCTCTGAGTAGGGAGATTCTATCATTTCGAACCCATGATTG
>JANAVB010012565.1:0-93733 GCA_029216955.1 Iris pallida
AAAGATAAAGATGTGATAAATAGTCTGAAATAGTCTCGAGCCACAATCACAAGTTCAGAGACCAGACATAAACAATATCCCAAAATAAAAACTACAAGTCTCAAAGATCAAACTGGAATATAATCATGACAAAATCTAGGTGAACTAGGTCACTTCTGGCGGTGCGTCCTCTACGAACATCGGGTCCACAGGCTGGTCCTAGTCGTAGCTCCATTTATGCCAAACCCGTAATAGGTCGGGCAATCTGCATCTAAATCCTCTGAAAAACAATGGGGGTTATCCTGTCAGGATATGATCGGCTTGGGTCAAGATCAGGCTGTTCCGTTTGACCGGCTATGCACAGGTAGTATAAAATGTAGGGATCAGGCCGGCCAAAATGGAAGCTATGCACAAGTAGTATAAGTCAGGCTACACCCTACGTGTGGTGAGGTGGAGCTATGCGCAAGTAATAAACAAGTAAGGGTAATGATCACATAACCTCTATAACTCCCCCATCCCCGAGTAGTATAATGAATCCAGACATGCAGATCATGACACGGGATTCGAAGAGTAGAGGGCCAGCCCCTTCCAAATCGTGTTTATACAAGTACAGGAAATAATATCGAATAATGTACTAATATCCAGGTAAACCAGGAAGACATCTCATGACGAGATTCACATATACTAGTCCGTGTATCCTCGTGTCAAGAATCAAGTATATACTACAACTGATCGATATAGTAGATATCAAGACAATGAAAACTATCAGAGAATGTACTCGTCTATCGTCCTAAGCTGAGAAAATCGAAACTACCACCCACCAAAAGCCACGAAGAGTCAACTCGCACAACTGTCTCCTAATGCTGAAACAGGCATTACCAACATTCTCCGAATGGTCAAATTAGCTAGAAATGCCTACCCATAAGTCCAATTCTGGACACAGGGGCAAAACGATAATTTCGGGTCAAAATGGTGTCCACCGTTGGACCCACTTTGCACCGAAAAATATGCCAAAACCTACGGTCTCTAAAGTCATCAAACTATATGTCTACAGTCCAATTTGACATGACGAACCCAACAGTATGTCCAATTTTGGATTCCGGTGGGCTGTGCACAAATCACCCGTGAGTGGGATTGTGGGCCCGCCAAAATGGCGTTCCAATCAACGGTCTCAGAATTGGACCAAACTAGGCATACAGGACCAGAAAAATATTTTGAGCCCAATGGTACAAGTTTCATCGCGATTTGATGAGTGTGCACAAAGTAATTGACAAAATGCAAAAGGCCGATACGGTAAATTTTTGACGAATACGCATCAAATTCGTCGCGCACAAACGTGACCAATTTGAATTCCGTCAAAGCCCACACCGACCACGAAGTTGATACGCACCTTTCGATGCTTTCGGTTCGTGACCACGTCGCCCGGATTGACGGGACGGACGGCGTATCGGGACAATTTTTTCTAAAAATCCACTTTTGAAAATCAGTTTTTTTTCTAATTTCACAAATCAATAAATTTCTATACAGTACATAAAATTTAATTCTACAAAAAAGGTTTTAAAGCCCATAGGTTGTCTAGAAGTCTCTTCAAACCAATTTTGAAAACTCGCAACATGCTGGTCACAAATCGGCCACAAAGTTGGAATTTCGGGACAATTTCTAAACCCAGAAAATTGAGTTTTTTTTTTTCGATTTTGGAACTCGTTTTTCGTCGCATATGGTGCGAATCGGCACGAACTATTTGAAGAGAAATAAAGGGGTATATATTGGGATCATACCTGACTAAGTGGTTCACAAAACGATGAAGCGAGGAAGGAGAATCTATTTCCGAAGTTGGCCCTTCGCTACAGTTTTTGCGCGCGAGTGGGATGCTCGTTGCACTTTTCTCGGCGATGGACGGCCGCGGGTTGGTCGACGTCGACATTGGGGCGCACGTGCACTTTTCCCGGCGATGGACGGCCGCGGGTTTGGTCGACGTCGACGTTGGGGCGCACGTCGGGTTATATATATATATATTATATATATATATATATTATATATACGTCGGCGCCGGTTTCAATCAAACAAAGGGAGGGTTTGCGCTCGGTTTGGTGTTGTTGCTGGATGGTGTTACTGTGTGCGTGAGAGCTTTTGTGAGTTATTAGCAACCAATTGACTTTTCTTTTTCCTTTTTTATTCCTTAACCTATTACATATGTTATTATAATTTTTTTATTTTTTTATTTTTGTATATATATATATATATATATCTATATATATATTATATTATATATATATATATATATATTATATATATTACACACACATAAATATATACATACATATATACATACATACCACATACATACATACATACGTATATTATATTTGCACGTATACGTATATTTATTTATATAAAATAACATTTACACATTAATATAAATATAAATATAAATATTAAATATATATATTATATATATAATATATTAATATAATATATATAATATATATATATATATATATATATATAAATATAGATATATCTATATTTATATATAATTATATATATATATATTATAATATATATATATATATATATAGATATATATATATAATATATATATGTGTACATACATACACACATACATACATACGTATATTATATTTGCACGAATACGTATATATTTATTTATATAAAATAAACCCATAACATTTACCCATTAATATATAATAATATAAATATATAATATATAATATATATATATATATATATATATTATATATATAATATATTATATATATATTTTTTTTTTTTTTTTTGCGTTCCGGACGATTCAGAACTCAGAAAGGAGATCCTGTCGGAGGCGCACTATACGAAATACACTTGCATCCAGGCAGTACCAAGATGTATAAGGACCTCCGCACGACCTTTTGGTGGCACGGAATGAAGAGAGATGTGGCGCTCTTCGTGTCGCAATGCATGGCCTGTCAGCAGGTGAAAGCTGAGCATCAGCGACCGGGCGGAGAGATGCAGAACCTCGCTATTCCCGAGTGGAAATGGGATCATGTCACTATGGATTTTATTGTTGGCTTGCCGAAGACACCACGGGGGAATGACGCCATCTGGGTCATCGTCGATCGATTAACCAAGTCAGCGCACTTTATCGCCATCAAAGTTACTTGGAGCGTTGATCGCCTGGCGCAGATTTATCTTGACGAGATAGTTCGGCTGCACGGAGTTCCAGTATCCATCGTCTCTGATCGGGATTCACGATTTATGTCACGATTCTGGAGTAGCCTTCAGTCGACGCTGGGAACCAAGTTGCAGTTCAGCTCAGCTTACCATCCTCAGACCGACGGCCAAACGGAGCGCGTCAACCAGATTCTCGAAGACATGCTACGGCTCTGCGCAATTGACTTCAAATCAAGTTGGGACGTCCACCTACCGCTGGCAGAATTTGCATACAACAATAGCTACCAATCCAGCATCCAAATGGCACCGTATGAAGCTTTGTACGGCCGAAAGTGCAGATCGCCCATTTGCTGGGATGAAGTCGGGGAACGGCAGATACTCGGCCCGGAGCTGGTGGAACAGACTGTAGAAAAGGTCAAGCTCATTCGGGAAAGATTAAAGACCGCACAGAGTCGCCAGAAAAGCTATGCGGACATTCATCGTCGACCACTCGAGTTTCAAGTAGGCGATCACGTATTTCTCAAAGTGTCGCCCATGCGGGGTGTTAGTCGGTTCGGCGCGAAAGGAAAGTTGAGTCCGAGATTCGTCGGGCCGTTTGAAATACTTGAACGGGTCGCGCCAGTGGCCTACAAAATCGCCCTACCGCCGGCGCTTGAAGGTGTACACAACGTCTTCCACGTCTCTCAGTTGCGGAAGTACGTGCACCCCAGCCACGTGGTAGATTTTGGCCAGCTGGAGCTAAAGTCAGACTTATCCTACGTTGAAGAACCAGTACAAATCTTAGAACGCAAGGATAAGTTGCTGCGAAATCGAGCGATCCCTCTCGTCCGCGTCCTCTGGAAGAACCACTCGGTCGAGGAGTCGACGTGGGAGCTTGAATCGGAGATGAAGGATAAATTCCCTTCATTGTTCTCGCAGAGGTAGGTTCCATCTTTAAGTTTCGAGGACGAAACTTTTTATTAGTTGGTTATGGTGTAGTGCTCCGTCCCTACATCATGCCCCGTCTCCGTCCACGTGCGCGAGAAAGGAACACTGTCGCTATCGATTCGGTCGGGACCGATAGGTTGGAATCGGCCGCGTCGATCGAACGGGAACGGTTGAATTAAGATCCATTCCACGTTATGGAATGGCTTCTTCGGAACCAAGTCCCATATTCAGCGGTTGCGCCTCGAGGATTGGCTCTGCGGCTGAGTCGGGAGAGACCTCCCGTTGCTCTGGTTTTCATGCCGCACTTGAATTGGCTTTGGCTTTCGTTTTCATGAATGCTTTCGATGGGTTTTCGTGACGCATTTTCGAGCTCGCATTCATATCGAAATTCCTTGAAATATACAGTGTTCTAATCAGTTGCTTATGCGATTGCAGGCGATCGCGTAGGCGACGACAGCGCAACCAACCGGTCGCTCGCTTGAAGCAAGCCTAAGGTGAGTGGCTGACCTCCTCGCCCCGTCCCTCTACTTCAAACTCAATATGTGAAGTAAATAAAAAGCTTGTCATAATAATGTAGAATCAATAAAATCGTGCCACGATACTTCATGAAACACTTGTTAACGAACTGCCGGTTTTGGAAATCGAAAACATGCTTCCCTATGCATTATACTTGGTCTATGCAAACCAATGAATGAATCAATTAATGTTTATCGCAACGATACGGCTAAATGACCAAATCAACTAAGTTCAAAGGAAAACGGTCATTGGACAACTTGTCGACAAGGTGTAGTTTCCTCGAACGGTTACCTAGGCCAAGGGACCGATTCGGCCCGGGGGAACGAGTGTATAGTAAGCGCCAGCCCTTCATCGGCGCGAGTTATGCGGGAACTTTCGCACAGGGCTCGCTACCCGACGCGAAAGGGTCGCCGTCTAACTCAGTTATATGTCCGCGATGGCTTGAAATTGCCAGTGGCCTCCACACCCTTCACACTGCTTAACAAACGCACATGGCACGAGATAATTTTGATAGTTGCTCAATGTTATACAATTTTATATGCTTGCCGCAAAACATGTTAACATGCAAACCGAACAGGATGGTTAGAAAGATCATTGAACTAGCTAGCTAACATGTTTACAAATTTCTTGAATCAAATGCAGAGCTTGGATTTAATTAACCATTTGCCAGTACATGTGTATCGTGCTGATCCTCGCTCTTTGCAGGTCCCGCGAACCAGGAAGGACGCGCCAACTAGCTCGGCGACGTTCGTGACTTTTGAAGCTTCGGCCGTGCGTCGAAGACTCTCTTTCAGCGACTCTACTTTTGAAGGCTCTCGACAGTCCAAGAAAATGACTCAGCGTCCCTCCCATCCAGGTCAATGGAGTACTTGTGAATATTGAGGGATGTGTGCAATGTATGGAACGGCTATCTCATCGGCACTCTTTTGTAATCGAGTCATGTTGTAGCCCCGCGACAAAGAGTCTTGTATCGGAGTCTGTAAAAAGATGTTCATTATTAATAAAGATCAAGTTTCCTTTAATTATTGTGTGTATCAATTTGTCTGCGTACTCTCTTAGATCTCGTGTCTCGAATTACCTTATGACTAGGCCTTGTGCGAGCGCAAATTAGGTTCGCACGGCATCACGTCCGGGGGACGACTATCGATTAGACGGAATCGGGGCGTGACTTATTTATATATATATATATATATATATATATATATATATATATTTTATATATATATATTATATATATAAATAAATAATATATATATATATATTATCTATATATATATTATATATGTATGTATCCCATAAATAAAATATTACCTAATATATATAAGTAAAATCAGAATTTATTCATAAACAAATACTTAATATTTATTTTATATATATTAATATATTCAACTTTTTAAATAAAACCTATCAGTAAAATACTTATTTCAATAATAATATAAAAACACTAAAAATAATATTTAAATAATATTAAAATAATAAAATAATGCAAATGACCATATTAGCCTTATTCAGGAAATTGGGGGTGACAAATATACCCTCCTAAAAAATAATTTCGTCCTCGAAATTGGAGCAACTGGCACAATAACAGTAGCAAAAAAAAATACCTTAAGGCTCGAAGAGATAAGGGTAACGCTCCCGCATCTCGTCCTCCCTCTCCCAGGTATACTCTCCTGGAGAGTGATGCCTCCATGCGACACGAGCCAAAGGAATAACTTGGTTCCGGAGCACCTTCTCACGACGATCCAAAATATCCACAGGCTGCTCTGGATAGCGGAGAGTATGCCCCACCTCTAACTCGGAGTGATCCAATACGTGACTAGGTCTGCCACGTACCGCCTCAACTGCGACACATAGAACACGTTATGGACTCCCTCGAGAGTAGATATCAAGTCTAGTCGATAGGCCACTGCACCGACCCTGCACAATCTAGTAAAAGGTCCAATGAAACGCGGACTAAGCTTCCCGCCTCGGTCAAACGAATCGTGTCCCGTGTCGAAGAAATCCTCAGAAACACCATATCGCCAACCTAGACACAAGACAAGACTCATACAAGATCCTAATAAACAATCATAAACAAGCACAAACAGAAAACTAATACTAACCTCGAACTCTAAAGGTCTCCGGCGGCTATCGGCCCAATGCCGCTGTCTATCCTGAGCCACCCGAATCTATCCCTGATCAACTTAACCTTCTCTGCTGCATCCACTACCATCTTCGGGCCAAGTAAAACTCTCTCACCGACATCGTCCCATGACAAAGGAGTGCGACATCTCCGTCCGTATAGAGCCTCAAATGGTGACATCTCTATACTGGCCTGATAGCTATTGTTGTAAGCAAACTCTACCAGGTGAAGATGGTCCTCCCAAGATCTCCTGAAATCTAACACACAAGTGCGAAGCATATCCTCGAGTGTCTGGATGGTCATCTCTGACTGCCTGTCTGTCTGGGGGTGATACGCGGTACTGAACTTGAGCTGGATGGCCAAGCTAGTATACAAACTCCTCCAAAAGTCGAAAGTGAAACGACTAGCCCGATTCGAGACTATGCTCACCAGAACTCTGTGCAATCTGACTATCTGTCGCACATACATCTCTGCCAGCTTCTCCGTAGATAGTTCCACCTTGAAAGGTAAAAAGTGGGCCGATTTGGTCAATCTATCAACGATGAGCCAAATCGCATCTTTCTCTCCTGAAGATCGTGGAAGTCCAGATACAAAGTCCATAGTGATGTGCTCCCACTTCCACTCTGGAATGGGTAGTGGCTGAAGCAGACCACCTGGCCTCTGTCTCTCGGCTTTTACCTGCTGGCACACTAAGCATCAAGATACAAACTGAGCTACATCTCGCTTCATGCCATACCACCATACATGCTTCTTCAGGTCTCTGTACATCTTGTTGGCTACAGGATGTATAGAGTACTGGGAACGATGCGCTTCCTGCATAATCTCCTTCCGAAGCTCTCTACTCGAAATGCACAATCTAGTACCGTGCCTCAGCGACCCATCTTCGACTATAGAGAAATTGTCTAGCAATCCGGCCTACATCTCCTTCCTGTTGCTCCTCAAGGTCACGTCATTAAATTGTGCTGATCTGACTATGTCCATCAACGTAGAATGAATCTGTAAACCCCACATCTGAAACTCCATCCCCGGAACGATCACCTCGATACCCAAACTATCCAGATCGGCCAATAGATGACGATCTGCCATCAAATACATAGCGACTAGATACCTGCTCAAGGTATCTGCAACTACGTTGGCACTCCCTGGATGGTACTACAAAAAGATATCGAATTTCTTTATCAGCTCAAGCCAGCGCCTCTGCCTCATGTTCAATTCCTTCTGGTGAACACGTACTTCAAGCTCTTATGATCCGTGAAGATCTCAGCTTACTGGCATACTCTATCCAGGATACTATACTACATTTATGGGATATTACCTTCTATTGTCTTCCTCAAATGAATTCGGACAAATAAGTAGCATGCGGGGTTCAGTTGAATTGGACACAAGTGTCATGTGGGTAGTAGGCTTAATGTGAGTCGTGTCCATATTTTGGGTCAACAAGTTTGGGTCGAATGGTGCCCCCAATCCGAGTCGGAATAAAAGTGACTTCGTGGGGTGAATCAAGATTGGGTCTTGTGTCAGAAAAGTCGTATGATAAATGAAGCACAATATGGTTTGCCTGAGTGGGACACGAAGGTCATGGGCGTAGAGTGTCTTGTCTAGATTATCAATATGAAGTTGGTTTTAAGAAAATAACTAGTCTTGTGCTCCTAAATTAAAAGTCATGATAATGTGCATATGATAATCATAAATAAAAGTGGGAATGGTCAATGGCCTAAATTGATCCGAAAGTTATGCGATACAAAGATAGTACAAGAGAAAGAGTTTGAGTGGGACATGGTATATCAAAATGAAGATAATCTTGTCTACTACAAACTCATGAAGGAAGTTCCCAAAGATTGACATCTCTGACACTGCAGAAATCAAAGTCAAGGAAGAACATTCGTCTATCTAGGATACTCTCTCTAGGGTGTCTACCCAAGTCTTGACACCGCCTACACAAGGTACTAACTCATCTATATGATACTTGGATGGTACTTGGTTACTCATGTCCTTCTTCCAACTAGACACTAAACTGTTGGTGCCTAAACTTCTATAACACTTGAAATACTTTGTCTCTAGCTACTAGGGTACACCTTCTATTCTGGCACCTGGGCAACTCCTACCATAACAATTGTTAATCACCCTAGGGTTTCTCATCTATATTTAATTATCAAAAATCATATACAATACTTCCTAACCATACTCTAAACTATTAACATAATTACTCAAGGATACAGACCAATTGTAAATCACCAAGCCATCACACTACGAAGAACCTATAATAAAATGAGAATCTACAAGGACCTGGACTAAAGAACGAAAGTATCCTTACTCTAAAGCTAATTGAGGCTGGAACAGAATCTATGATAATATAAGTGAAATGATAGAGATGACATGTTAGGACCCTTCTCAAGATACAATCTAATAATCATACATGTCTGTCCTAAATCATGATACTAAGAATCCTCGCCACGCTAGTAATCAAGGCTGCGATAAACTGTAGATTCCATAACTAGGTATGCATCTCTATAATCATATCGTCTGGAATCCTCACCACGCCGACTAGTATAGCTGCGAGAAATCTCAAATCTCATTATCAAGATATGTACATCCGAAGTCAGGTCTCTACGTTTCTACCACGCCGGCTAATATAGCTGCCATAAACTCCAGGTTCCATAACTAAGTAGACGTTTTACCTTCCCGATTATTCCCGTCAATATATGTTATCAGAAGATACCGTAACTCAGGCCATAAAATTTACCTCGATATGAAAAATTAAAATCAGCGATAATCCAATAAAATTAAATTCAATAACAAGGAGCAAGAATAAAGAAAAACAAGAGTAAATGATTTCAAGTTGACGTTTAAAATAAGATTCCTAAGGGTCGTCACAGGAATCTCTCAAAAGTCCTAAGCAAAGAGATCAATATGGCACATGATAGGATATCATCAAGGAAGGACAATTTATTTCGAAATGCAAGAAGAGTTTGTCATGGTAATCAAAAGATTGGAATTTTCCTAATATGTGATTGAGTAACTCCTATCATAACCTAAAACCTATATCCTAAGAGCAGGGTCGTAATTAGCATTCTAAGTCGAACACCATTACTAATTCGTACTAGTCGCGACTTGGACCTGCATGGGCCACCCTAAAAATGTGTCACAACCCGTACCCTGTTTAGGGGCACGAGCACGTGGGTACGTCCAGGCTACGCCGTAGTATCGGCGGTAGAATGCTGTAAAGGTCATCTAGAATATATAGAATCTAAGACACAATAATATAACCTGTCATCTTCGCACGGAGGAATATATTCACAACTCAATCACATAATTCTAAGGAAGATAAACACGATGATAAAGATAAAGATGAGATAAATAGTCTGAAATAGTGCCGAGCCACAATCACAAGTTTAGAGACCAAGACATAAAACAATATCCCAAAATAAAAACTACAAGTCTCAAAGTATCAAACTGGAATGTAATCAAGACAAAATCTAGGTGAACTAGGTCACTACTGGCGGTGCATCCTCTACGAACACCGGGTCCACAGGCTGGTCCTGGTCATAGGCTCCATCTATGCCAAACCCGTAATAGCTCGGGCAATCTGCATCTAAATCCTCTGAAAAACAATAGGGGTTATCCTGTCAGGATATGAGCAAGTACAAATACCAACAGCAGTTCCATGTGAATTGACAAATACTATAAGAGACAATCATAATGAAATACAAGATGGAATATCAAGACTGAAAGTAAAACGGTACGAGAGAACTGGATATCATGTCTTGTGTTAAATATAAGATAAAACTGGAATATAAATAAATGGAAAGTAATATGCAGTATGATGTAAACATAAAAAAATAAAGCACCATGAGATATTAGAGCGTTATGTGATCGGCTTGGGTCAAGATCAGACTGTTCCATTTGACCGGCTATGCACAGGTAGTATAATAATATAGGGATCAGACCGGCCAAAATGGAAAGCTATGCACAAGTAGTATAAGGTCAGGCTACACCCTACGTGTGGTTAGGGTGGAGCTATGCGCAAGTAATAAACAAGTAAGGGTAATGATCACATAACCTCTAATAACTCCCCTAGCCCCGAGTAGTAAAATGAATCCAGACATGACAGGTCATGACACGGAATTCGAAGAGCATGGGGCCAGCCCACTCCCAAATCGGTGTCTATACAAGTACAGAAAACAATATCGAATAATGTACTCATATACCAGGTAAACCAGGAATAACATCTCATGACTAGATTCACGTATACTAGTCCGTGTATCCTCGTATCGAGAATCAAGTATAATACTACAACTGAATCGGATATAGTAGATATCAAGACAATGAAAACTATCAGAGAATGTGCTCGCATGTCGTCCTGAGCTGAGAAAATCGAAACTACCACCCACTCAAAAAGCCACGAACAGTCAACTCGTACAACTATCTCCTAATACTGAAACAGACATGACCAATGTTCTCAGAATGGTCAAATTAGCTAAAAATGCCTACCTATAAGTCCAATTTTGGACACAGAAGCAAAACGGTAATTTTAGGTCAAAATGGTGTCCGCCGTTGGACCCACTTTGCACCGAAAAACGTGCCAGAACCTACGGTCTCTAAAGTCATCAAACTATATATCTACAGGTCTAGTTTGACGTGACGAACCCAACAGTATGTCCAATTTTTGATTCCGGTGGGCTGTGCACAAAATTACCCGTTGAGTGGGATTGTGGGTCCGCCAAAATGGCGTTCCAATCAACGGTCTCATAATCGGACCAAACTTGGCATACAGGACTAGAAAAATATTTTGAGTCCAATGGCGCAAGTTTCGTCGCGATTTGATGAGTGTGCACAAAGTAATTGACAAATATGCAAAAGGCCGATACAGTGAATTTTTGACGGATATGCATCAAATTCGTCGCGCACACGCGTCCAATTTGAATTCCGTCAAAGCCCACACGACCACGAAGTTGATACGCACCTTTCGATGCTTTCGGTTCGTGACCACGTCGCCCGGATTGACGGAACGGACGGCGTATCGGGATATTTTTTTTTCTAAAAATCTACTTTTGAAAATCTGTTTTTTCTCCAACTTCAAAAATCAATAACTTTCTGTACAGTACATAAAATTTAATTCTACAAAAAAAGGTTTTAAATCACTATAGGTTGTCTAGTAGTCTCTAGAAACCGATTTTGAAAACTCGCAACATGCTGGTCACAAATCGGCCACAAAGTTGGGATTTCGGGACAGTTTCTAAACCCAGAAAATTGAGTTTTTTTCTCAATTTTGGAACTCGTTTTTTGTCGCACATGGTGCAAATCGGCACGAACTATTTGAAGAGAAATAAAGGGGTATATATTGGGATCATACCTGACTAAGTGGTTCATAAAACGACGAAGCGAGGAAGGAGAAATCTATTTTCGAAGTTGGCCCTTCGCTGACAGTTTTCGCACGCGAGTGGGATGCTCGTTGTACTTTTCTCGGCGATGGACGGCCGCGGGTTGGTCGACGTCGACGTTGGGGCGCACGTCGGGTTGGGGGTGACGGCTAGGGTTTGGGTTTTGTGAAATTTTTTCCTCTCTCTCTCAAACATATATATATATATATATATATATATATATATATATATATATATATATATATATATATATATATATATATATAATATATACGCATATACGTCGACGCTGGTTTCAATCAAACAAATGGGGGGTTTGCGCTCGGTTTGGTGCTGTTGCTGAATGGTGTTACTGTGTGCGTGAGTGCTTTTGTGAGTTATTAGCAACCAATTTGACTTTTCTTTTTCCTTTTTTTATTCCTTAACCTATTACATATGTATATATATATTATATATATATATATATATATATATTTTTTTTTTTTTTTTATACATATATAATATACATATATATTATATATGTATATATATATTATATATATATTATATATATATATACACACACATAAATACATACATACATATATACATACATATACATATACATACGTATATTATATATTTACACATATACATATATATTTATTTATATAAAATAAACCCATAACATTTACCCATTAATATATATATATATATATATATATATATATATATATATATATATATATATATATATATATATATATATATATATATATATCCCATAAATAAAATATTACCTAAATATATATTAATAAAATCAAAATTTATTCATAAACAAATACTAAATATTTATTTTAAATATATATTAAATATATTAAACTTTTTATAAATAAAAACACTATCAGTAAAATACTTATTTCAATAATAATATAAAAACACTAAAAATAATATTTAAATAATATTAAAAATAATGAAATAATGCAAATGACCATATTAGCCCTATTCAGGAAATTGGGGGTGACATAACCCTCGCCCCTAATGTGGACTCGTAGGCTAGCATCACCCTCGCCCCTAGTGTGGGCTCGCAGGTGTGGAACAGATAACTACTAACCCTCGCCCCTAATATGGACTCGCAGGCTAGCATCACCCTCGCCTCTAGTGTGGACACGCAGGTGTGAACCATATACTACTAACCCTCTCCCCTAATGTGGACTCACAGGTTAGCTTAAGACACAGATAACTACTAACCCTCGCCCCTAATGTGGACTCGCAGGTTAGCTTCAAGAATTTAAGGTACATCAGTTCCTTTATGACTTGTTCATCCTATGACACGATGTGACTCAGTCCAAGAACAGGTGATGACATGACCCAATCAGATATACGAGAGATCAATCCAATATGAATTACAAAATTAACTATTAACAAGAACTATATACATAACCAATACGAACTATAAAGCTAACCATAAACAAGGGCTATATATATATACTAGCATCTACGATGTATAATACACATGTCAATAATCAACTAGTAAAACTAAATAATAATAGAAATATGCATATAAATAAACTTTAGAGGGAGACAAGGTATCTTGCCTGGAGGTTGCACGCAGATCCAACAAAGTGTAGTCAACTACTAAGCCATAAAGTCCAAATCATCACAACTGTTCCCGAAAGCTGAAATAAACATTTCCAACATTCTCAGAATAGTCAAATTAGCTAAGATTGCCTGTCTTTAAGTCTAATTCTGGACACATGGGCAAAATAGTAATTTTGGGCCAAAATGGTGTCCGCCGTTGGACCCGTTTTGTACCGAAAAACGTGTCATAGTCAATGGTCTCTAAAGTTGTCAAACTACATGTCTATGGATCCGGTTTTCCGATACGAACCCAACGGTATGTCCAATTGTGGATTCTGGTGGGTCGTGCACAAAATTGCCCGTTGAATCAGATCGTAGGGCCCGCGAAACGGCGATCCAATTAACTGTCTCTGAATTGGACCATTCTTGGCATACAGTACCAGAAAAATGATACAGTCCTGTTGTCAAAAGTTTCATCTCGATCTGACGAACGTGAACAAAGTAATTAGGAAATTTATGCAGAGGCCGATATGGTGAATTTTGACGGATACGCATCAAATTCGTCGCCCACAAGCGACCAATTTGAATTTCGTCAAAGCCCACAAGTCCAGGAAGCCGATACGCATCTTTCGATGCTTTTGGTTCGCGACCACGTCGCCCGGATTGGCGGGACGCACGTCGTATCGAGGGTTTTTTTCTAGTTTTAAAAACATTTTTTCGGTAAACTTCATCAACGATTTAATTCATGCACACACATCGAAAAACAGAACTACAAGTTGCATTTTGATCTTGGTCATGTTAGCTTTAATTATATTCAATTAGTTTTTGAAAACTATTAAAGCATAGATCAAAATTCGGCTTCCAAGTTGGGTCCTGGGCTGTCACTAATGTTTTGCAACAGATATTTGATCGACTTTGTGTCGATTTATCGGGCTACCTAGTTCGTATGATTTAAAACTAATTAAAGGTAATCAAAGTGGTACATATCATGTCCATACCAGAGAAGACGGCTCGACGAATGGTTGATCGCGCGCGAAGATTTCTCGTGACGAAGTCGGCCCGCTACTGTGCTATTGCTGCTGTGTTCTCCGCGCTTGTGTGCGCTGTCCACGCGGACCTGGCCTGCCGGCGGTGGCGTACGGCTGCGCCAAGGCCAGTTCGGCATTGGGTGGTGTCGGCGGAGGTTGCTAGGGTTTATCGAGAGACTCTCGATCCCTCGATCATTAATTAAGCACAGGGGAAGGATCGGGTCACTGTGCCGCTCGGGTGGGGATTAAATATGCATTCGGTTTTTAGGGGGGTTTGCTGTTTTGGTTTCAGTTGGGTGGGCTGGCTTGCTGGGCCGGAAGGACTGGGCTGGGATTTCCTCTATAGTTAGCTGGAAAATATTAGATACTAGATAGGTGCTTTGCTTGGCTGGCTTTGGGCTTCTCCTTGCGTTCTATCTAATAGTGTATATATATTTATATACACACGTAAATACCTATGTACCTATATATATATATATATATATATATATATATATATATATATATATATATATATATATATACACCCACATACACATATGTATAATATATATTTACATATAAATACACATATACACATATAAAAAATATATATATTTATATATACATACACGTACACACATATATCTTTATATACCTCTATACATGCACACAGATATATATATATATATATATATATATATATATATATATATATATATATATATATATATATATATATATATATATATTTTTTATATATATATTTATATATATATATATATATATATATATATATATATATATATATATATATATATATATATATATATATATATATATATATATTTTATATATATATATATATATATATATATATATATATTTATATATATTTTTTATATATATATATATATATTTATATATATATATATATATATATATATATATATATATATATATATATATATATATATATATATATATTATAATATTTATCTATACATACACACACACACACACACACACACACACACACACACACACACACACACACATATATATATATAAATATATATATATATATATATATATATATATATATATATATATACACACACATCCATTTATATATTTACCTCATATATTTATATATCAATAAATACTCAATTAACCAATAATAATAATATCTAATAACAATAAATATATTTATTTAATCACCATAAAATAATAAAATAATACTTAACTAGTGGTTTGGTGAATTCATGCTACTCACCTTTATCCAGGTTTAGAAAGTTATACCAATATTGTGAAAAAATATTTAATAATAAGAATACCAATTTTGTAGAAATATTCAAACAATTAAAAATGCACATCAATAACTAAAATAATTTAGGAATTATTTGTACACACATCAAATATGCCTACATGGTCATCTTTGGTCGCACTACCCGACTACATAGGCTTGGCTTCGGTTCGGGTCCAGTCCGGGCTAGATTGGTACAACAAGGCATCCTAAAACTCAATAATATAATTAAATAATAAATAAAATCCTCGGAAAGGGTTAAGTCGCAACTTGGCCTGGCTTTTCTAGTTGGGACATCACTATGGCTCGGCCTTCCCTATCAGGGCTAATACCCTAGTCAAAGCACGCCATTACACTATCCGTGCCACGATTCCTAGTCGTCTTGTACTCCAAAACTCCACCATGGCTAAAGGCATCTACCGTAATAATTATTTAAAATAATTATTTATACAAATCTAAAAATCACCATTTAAATTAAATAAATAATAAAAAAATTCAAAATTTTTGGGAAGGGAGGCTACACTAACAGTTTATCATGCATGGAAAAAATCTAGAATAAAAGTAAAACTAAAGCGATAAGGTACACAAATCTGTGAACTGACTACGCATAAATGAACTGCAGGACGAAGACGAGAGGACTCATGTCAAGATGTCAACGGATAACAAATCGAAAACTCAAACCCTCGCCATTAGTGTGGACTCGCAGGTTTGATCAACTACTAACCCTCGCCCTTAGTGTGGACTCGCATGTTAGCTTCAAGAATCACCCTCGTCCCTAGTGTGGACTCGCAGGTATGGACCAATAACTACTAACCCTCGCCCCTAGTGTGGACTCGCAGGTTAGCTTCAAGATTCAAGACAAAAAGGTATAGCAGTTCGGTTTATGACTTACTCGTCCTATGACACGACATAATCAAGTACAAGTGCGAACACGTCCAATAAACTATAAGGCTAACGGTGAACAAGGGCTACATATCAATAAAGTAAAGTACTATAAAAAATCATATGTCAGCAATAAATGAAAGATTGGAAAATGAAAAGCAGTGCATGTCAATAAAGCTGTAAAGAAAGGCAAGGTATACTTACCTTAGGTCCTGAGCTGCTGGTAAGGTTCTGATGCAAATCTTGAGTCCAAATAACCTATTTTATAAGTTTACAATGTCAATATGCAATTGGATTTAAAATAGCAATCTACTTAAATATTAGACTTCGGGTCCATTATTTAACCACCTGGTTTAGGTCCTATAAGTTAAGATTTGGGTTCACTACCCTACTTTTCTAACACATTATTTCAGTGGTTACCTACACCTACTCATGGGTTGTTTATAGTCATGTACTTGGCACTTATATACCATATTCGACTGCTTTATCCTATAGGTGTCCCACTGGTATTTCCCTATTCCTTTATGTTAGTAGGTAACCTCCTTCTCCTATAGGATGTCCAGTTACCCTATTTACTGTAATTTATAACAGGTATTACTGTTGCACTCTCATGTCTATGCTCTGCCACCAAACCGCTATATCTAAAAGAATATTAGCACCATTGCATGTACTGGTAGGGTTAACTTCCTAATTATACTTAACATCATATAAGCTACCAATATATAACATTACCTATATCTCCTAAACCACACATACTAGTAGCCCTCCTGATATTTTAGTAGAATACATCTATAACCAGTTTCTACTCAAGTCCTACTGTACCTGTATGGTGCATTGCCCACCCCTGAATGGCCTAAGGCATGTTCCCTCTACAATCTAGAGTTTCCTGGATATCTTAATACTCTTCACTGCTTCGGATCTATAGCTATTAGAATACTAAAACCTTGACACACCTAAACACTATCCCTTTATACTCAGGACTGCTATCCCAACTTGGTACCCTGGTATGTCCTATAGGTACTTGTCTTGGTTAACCTTATAGCACATTCTTCTTTATGGGCTCTCTACTTTACCCCCTTTTAACTGATACTTGCAATACCCCTAGTGTATCATGACATACACACCTACTTCGATGGATACCAACTATGCTTGGTACTTGTGTCTAGGCTTGTGATGCCCTTAGTGCCAACTGATGTATACCCCAGGCCCATTTGATATTTTGTCAAACTAAGTTTTCTTACTTGAATAACCTTAACTCTTATGTAATACCTATATGGAATGATGGCCCTTTGTCCACCTATCCTCAGTTTAGACATATGGTTAGATATGCATTTGATGTCCCGTTATCTAGGCTCTTGGTTAACTAATATCTGACATGCATGAAGCTATCCTTTGGTATTCAAAACTGAAACCCATGGGTTCCTACTAACCACAATATATTGGTACATGAACCTGTCCCTTTATTCCTAATACCTATTATACAAGCAATACATGTTCAATTTACACCTAATATGTGTTACCTATTAGGTACACTCCCTTGTACCTGTCAATATTGTTCATAGGAAAAGGGATGTCCTACATTTGTAAACATAAAATTGACCATTGGCCTCATAGTCTACTGCTACTCATGTATCCTAAGGTACATACTCCGCTATCGAGTACCTCTATTGTGTACCTGGGTATCCACGTACCTACTTTAGGGAGAACAGGTGCAAGAGCCTACCTTGTCACTTTACCCCCAGCCTAACACTTAGGCCATGGCACAAACTGTAGGTAGTCACCACTCGGATGGGTTCCTATTACAGTACCTGTCAGTAACCATCTGAATGTAGGGGAAGTTCATTTACAAAATCTGTTGGATATTGGAGAAGAGTCCATGTCAGTAACACAGGTCTATCTATTAGCCTATCTAGGACCTTACTTTTCTCCTGATCATAGCAATTTACTAATTCCTATGTGTCAGCAGCTACGTTCGAAATTCAAATGGGATCAAGCCACAACACAGAAAATGTTAATTTAGACATAGATAAGATACTCCCTGTCTCAGTATTATGAATACAAAGAAGGGTCTCAACTGGTATCATCTAGAGGTTACAGGGAAAAGCTATGAGTCTGTACCAATTGGGTACAGAGAAATATATATTTATGTATATGTATAATTACATAATCTGGCAATATCCCTACTAATCTGATACATATAGGTCGTAGGTGCTGTGTACAGGGTACTGACCTCTTTCTAGGTGATATACCCCTATCTAATAAAATGTACTAGTTCTTAATCTTAATATCTACATCTATCGATACTGCAGGGAGGGAACACTATAAGCTAAATCTTGTACGACATCCATTAGTCCCTTTGCTCTAGGTTGTAGGCATTAGCCAACCTATCATTTTGACCCTGACCCCATAGCCTGTGTAGGACACAGGAAAAACCCTAAGGTATTGGCCTACTCTACCATCCCAGGAGTAGTTTAATATAGACTACATTTGAAACTTGCTACCAAGGTGAATCTTCCCTTGATATCATCCGACCCAAAAGTAGTCTTAAGGGTTATTCATCGTACATCATAAAGTATGTATCTGGTTCAATGCTCAGTATCATGGCCAATACCAATCCCAGACTTCTATAACTCTACCTAGGAATTCTATCAAGTACCTACCATCCCCCTTCTCTTTTGGGCTTTTGAAAAAGGAAGACAGTAATTTGGCAAGTCGAAAGAAGATGAACTTACCTTTGGTTGCACAAAACTTGATGCTCCTGGACTCCTACTCAAGGTTTTCTGGCGGCAGGAAAGATAGATGGTTAGGGTTTCAAGAGAAAAGGATGGATACGTCTCTCCATCTATATATGTAATGTTTAGATTATACCAAGGGTTAGAGATAAGAGAAGAATCAGTATAAAAGTCCGATTTGGGGTGATCAGTTGACAACAAAAATTTGAATTTAAACATCAAGTTTGTAAAGGGATCGGCCAACAGGGTTAAACCCTTACAATTCTGGTCTTTGCAAGAAATCCTATCCTCTAATTGACATTTTAAATAAAAAATCCATAACCAATAAAAGAGACAATAAGGAAAAGTTGTTAATATATGAGGAAATTTTTTTGAGTCAAGGGGTTTACAAGATCCTATCCAATCTTATTAGGAACTGACAAGAGGAAATATACAGAGGCTGGTAGATGCGGAGTACGAGATTATAGCTCATGAATATAATGAAAGACGAGTTGCACTAGACAATTTTGTGGTTGCCTTCTCAATACAGTCTGAAGAGATAGAATCAAATATTGCTGAGGCTACCTCTTCTATTGAGCTCTACAATGCTGAAGCGGCAGAAAAAGGAAAAGAAGCAACTAACGATCAGGCTCGTCTTCAAGAGCTGGAAGCTGAAATAGCCAGACTTTGTGCATCGATCATGGCATCTAAGAGGCATGAAGAAGAATTACTTGAATTATCTCAATTTGCCTCAAGCCGCCCAGATGATCTGATTAAACAACGAAATAACTTTCTCCAAGTTCAGGGTGCAGAGATAGATTGTCGGGTTACATCAATGCAACCTTTGCTTATGAGTCCAGGAGGAACTTTGCCAGGGAATGGATGATTGCTACCAGGATGGAGCGAGCTGAGTCTCTAAGGAAGATAATCACTGACCTTAGCACTCAGCCTCCGAAGTAAAGTTATCTTTAAGAATGAATGTAATAACTTCTTTGTTTTGAACCTTTTTGGATAAATGTAATAGTTTTTTTGTGTTTGCATGATATTGCATGGAATGAAGAATTTATGGTCTTTTATGGCTATATTACTTATTATGTATCTGTTTAAGACACAAGTAATAGGTAGGAGTAAGAAATATGTTTAGAGGTACTGAATGTGACATATCTTTTGAAAATAACAACACTCATTATATCTATTCAGAGATAATGTGGACATGACAGAATGTAATTTTGATATATTGTCATTTATGGGACGACATTATCAGAGGTAATGTGGACGTGACAAGTCATTGATATAGATAGTAGAATTCAGAGATAATGTGGACATGAATTCATATATCTATTGATTATCCTTGGGTCAACTGGGACTCAAGAATAGGATATCCTTTAAAATAGTTGGGTTTCAAAAGATGATGCTTGCAATGATGTAGTAGATGATATGGGTTAATCCTTTGAGGATGTATCATAAAATCTTGGTAGACTCCACTAGAGATTTTTTAGGATTTATTATCTGTGGTTTTATTTATGAATGAGTAAATAAAAGATAATAATTTGAAGATTTAGGGGATGTACACTATTTGTTAGAACATACTTTCAAATATGATATTTCTTCAGAAATTTGTCGTTGATAGGCATCATAGCGATTCGGCCGTCCATCCTGGTTTGTTGATAAGCTCCGTTTGAGAAAACTTTGCTTACTACATAGGGACCTTCCCACTTTGGTTCAAACTTGCCCTTGCTCATGTACGTCATAGTCATAGGACGTCTGATAATAAGGACCAGCTCGCCTTTTTAAAACGTTCGTGCCTTGACTTTACGGTTGAATGCTTTCGTGATACGGGCTTGTATAACTCAATGTGTTGTTGAGTTAGTAGCCGCTTTTCATCGAGTGCTTCAAGCTCCTGAAGTCAAAGACGATCATTATTTTTCTACTGTGAGTTCATTGGCAGCAACTATCCTCAGAAAAGGAATTTGAATTTCCAATGGCAAGACAACTTCACATCGATACACCAAAGAGAAAGATATACAGCCAGTAGCAATGCGTACCGTAGTACAGTACGCCCATAGACATTCTCCAATCTTTTTGCTCCAGTTGTGCTTATTTGTAGAAACAAACTTCATGAGAAGCTTGATGATTGTTTTGTCGAATGCTTCAGCTAAACCGTTAGCTGCTGGATTATAAGTCGTCGAAGCAACATTATTGATTCTATTGTCATAACAAAATCGAGTGAATGTTTGATTGACGAATTGAGGTCCGTTGTCATGGATGACTGCCGAGGAACACCGAATCGATAGATTATATGATGTTTGATAGAGTTGATGTCACTGCTTGTCTTGACTTCTGCTAAGGGTATAGCTTCTGTCCATTTCGAGAAGTAATCGGTTATAGCTATGATAAACTGATATCCTCGAAATGAGGGCAGATTAATGGGACCAATGACATCCATGCTCTAGGCTTCAAAAGGCCAAGATGCTGTAGTGGGATGCAAGAACTCTGATGGTTGATGGATGAAATCCATATAGATTTGACATGCTTAACGTTTTTTTGTATATTCAATCACGCCCGTCACCATGGTAGGCCAATAGTATCCCATGCGTCAGATACGATCATGTAGTTTAGGACCAGGCTGATATGCACCATAAATATCTTTATATGCTTCTCATAATATATATTTTGCTTTATCTCCCGCAAGATAGCGTAAGAGCATACCATCAAAGGATTGACGGTAAAGTGTTTTGGAAGCATGATTATAATAGAACCGAAGTGACTGACCATGGATTATCGTTTCCTTCTTAGGGTTTTCAGGTAAGATATCATGTACCACAAAGTCGATGAAAGGAGCCCTCCAGTCTTCGCTAGAAGTGCAAACTTCAACTGAATTATTGAATTCAACTTTCAAATTATTCTCGATGCAGAATAATTCTCGATTAGTGATGACGATTAATTGTTGTTGTTTCACAAGAATTGCTAATACTGCTACCAGATTAGCAAGTGCATCGGCTTCTATATTGCACGTTTGATGTACATGTTTAATAAAGAAACCTTTGAATGATGCGGCCAATTTGACTACTGATTCCTGATATGGGATGAGATCTTGGTGTCGAACTTCAATGTACCTCTAACCTGGTTGACAATCAGCTTAGAATCTCCGTATACTTTAAGATAGTCGATATCCAGCTGTTTAGCCAACTGGAGACTGATGAGTAAAGTATTGTATTTAGCAACATTGTTAAAGCAAGGCTCATCAAAAGAGTAGGCTCTTTGTAGATCTAGTCCTTCTAGGGATACAAGGACGATTCCTACTCCAGCAATGATAATACCATTGGGGTCCAATTCTAGATGCACCATCGAAGAATAGACACCAAGCGAGTATTTCTTCTGAAATCATGTTGGTCTTTAAAGTTTCATCAGGAATTTCATCGTAGAGTTTTGAAGTTTTAGGTATTGGATAAACAGCCAAGAAATCAGCTAGGGCTTGACCCTTAACAGAATTTTATGGGATGTAGACCATATCATACTGTGCTTGTAGCATCGCCCATATGACAAGTCTGGAGTTGAGTGTACTAGGCTTCTTCATCAAAACTTATAGAGGATTGACTCTAGAGATGACATGAATAGTCTGGCCCGTGATGTAATGACGCATTTTTGGACGACAAACATTAGGGCTAAGCACTCTTTTTCCACCGGGCTGTACCGATGTTCAGCACCGATCATCGTGTGACTAAAATAGTAAATTGTTTGCTCGTAGCCTTCCTTCTTCTTCTGGGCTAGGAGGGCACCCATAGAGTGATCCATTGGTCGAACAGACATCAGGAAAGGTATTCCTGTGATTAGAGGAACCAAGACTGGTAGGTTTATTAGGTATCTCTTTATATCTTGAAATGCTTGCTGGCATTCATTAGTCAAAACAAAGGACACACCTTTCTTTATCAGATGAGTGAACGGTCTACAGCGTCTAGAGAGATTTGAGATGAATCTCCTGATGTGCACAAGTCATCCCTGGAATCCTCATAGCTCTTTTAGGTTACGTAGAGGATTCATCTCTTGAATAGCATTGACTTTCTTCGGGTCAACGTGTATACCTTTAGAGGTAATAGCGAATCTAAGAAATTTGCCACTAGAGACTCCCTGAAATGACTTGGTGGGATTCATTTTGAGTTAATGCTAGCACATTAGATCGAAAATAGCTCTTAAGTCTTGATGTGATCTTCCTTTAGACGACTTTTGAAAATAATGTCATCTACATAGCATTCGACTGTCTTCCGTAAATGTTCACGAAAGATATTGCTCATAGCCTGCTGATAGGTAGCATTGGCGTTCTTGACACCGAACGGCATGTCTGTGTAGCAGTACTCCTAGAGGAGTGCAGAAAGATGTATGCTTTTCATCTTCGGGATTCATCATAATCTGATTATATCCGGAGAATCCGTCCATGAAAGACGTTCGTTCGAAACTGCAGGTATTATCGATCATGACAATGGTGATTGGAAGAGGGAATTCATCCTGGGGACAAGCTGCATCAAGGTCTCTAAAGTCAATGCAGACTCAGACCTTTCCTGTTTTCTTCATAATCGGAACAACATTAGCCACCCAATCTGAATGTTGTTCCTCCCTGACAAAGCTGCAAGCGATGAGCTTCTTGACTTCAGCTTCTATGGCGTCCATCATATCAGGTCATAATCGTTGTTGTTTTTGTTTGACCGGTCTAGCATTTGGCAGAATATTGAGCTTGTGAGTAGCAATCTGAGGATGTAGCCTCGACATATCTTGTCACTCCCCAATTTCGATATATGTATTCTTCATGGATTCTGTATACGGTATCTGTATTTAGCATGTATATATTTCTGTATATTTATTAATGGTGGCATGTAGCTTTTTTAGTATTGTCATTAGTGGAGTGATTAAGGATTAGGGTTTTTTAAACCAACCCAACCCCTATTTAATATCTCTTCCTCTATCTCTCTCCTCATTCACTCTTCCATTTATTTCTCTCAACCACCAATCCACAGGCAAGTACAACTTGCTCAAAAGAGGAGATTTTGTACATTTTACATTCTTGATTTTTTTTGATATTATTTGTCTATTTTGTTCTTCTATCCATTCTCTACAAGTTTAGTTCTTGAAGCTTTTGATTTTGATGGCTAGATTTGTGTAGATCTAAGTTCCTAAAAACTAAGATTTCATGGGTTTTTATGGTTTTGATCTATCATACTTGGCTATTTTCGAAAAACCAATGGTCCTATGTTGTAGGAAATTTGATTCTACACAGTTTTGACCTTTGGAAAGTTAGATTTCGACTTGTTTGGAGGAAGTTATGGCCGAAACAATAATTGAGTTTCTCCGAGGTTCGCCTATGCTGGCTTTGGCAGGGATGATGAACAGTCCCCTCAGCCGCATAAGCAAATGGTAGCCGCATAAGCTTTCCAGCCGCATGGCACTCCGGCCGCATAAGCTTTTGTAGCCGCATAAGCTTTTAAGCCACATAAGCTAGTTGCAGCAGCAGGAGCCTTTCGAAGCCGCATGGACTTCGTCTCCTCCAGCCGCGTAAGTTCACTCGGCCGCATGAACTTGGTCTAACCTGAGCCGCATGCGCTTTTTCCACGCTGGCCGTATAAGCCCGGATCTTCCATAGCCGCATGAGTTCCTTCGGCCGCATGAGTTCCCTCAGCCGCATACGCTCACATTTTCCTAGCCGCATGCACCGTGTACATCTCCCAAACGCATACACTTTCTTTCCGGCTGCATGTGCCCGTTTCTTTCTTCAGCCGCATGAGCCTCCATCACTCGGCCGCATGAACGTGGTCCTCCCCTAGCCGCATGAGCTCTTTGCTCAGCCGCGAGAGTCTGGGCCGTAGATAGTCTGGCCGCATGACCCTATTAATTTTTGAGCCGTATATGCCTATCCATGTTGAGCCGCATATGCTTGTTGGTTCTTGGCCGCATGAGTCTCAGCTGCCTGTTCCCTTGTGTCTTAGTCCTCATTTCTGAGCTGACTACCTATGTGATGGCTGGATATCCCTATTTGTATACTGAGGTACAATCTACGTGAGTACCGAGGTGCTATCCTATGCGCTAAGTGTTCCTATATGACACCTGCCAGTACTACCAAGAGTCCAGCTTTTACATAAGTAATGGTCAGTAGCAATAAAATGGTTTGTGTTGTGTGCTGAACTACACCAAGAAGGGGGTATCTATGTATGACTCCATGAGCCAGTACGGATTCTTTCGTGGGCTACCCGTACAATGTACGACATCTAGAGGAGTGAACATGTGACCACGACATGTGAACTCTGAGAAAAACCTAGGGATTAACTAGGCAACTAACTTAGTGGATGCATTGGGTGGGAAGAATCTCGAGATCGTGCAATACTAGCCACCCCAGGTCCAGACCTGACGTGTCGGGTTGGCCGCCACGGATATGGTTTCATTCGCCTATAGCGGATGGCTATATCCGACCTCTACGAGCTATGTGTTATATGTTTTAGCGCGGTAGCCCTCCGGGGGACTGGTGCATATTCAACGTGTTATATGTCTTATGGTTTGGCTAGCCCTGCTGTGTTGACACGATCTGAGGATTCCTTTTAATCAGTATCGCGGGGATAACACAGCCAAATATAGAAAGTTGCAGGAATGAATGGCCGCTTGAAAAACGACTTGATTGTGCTTGAGCCTTCCGTTAGTAGCCGAGGGACATGGACTATCTTGGTGCGTGGTCCAAACCATGTCCTTGTTTGGTTGTTGGGTTGGTCTATCGTGCTAGGACAGGCTATGGATCGAGGTTACGACCGGAAGCTTATTACTATTATTATTTTTTATGCCTGGGTTTTATCTCACTCTTTTGTGCTCCCTTGTGGTACTTGCTATTCGGGGCTGACCCCACTGGTTTTGTTTGGCCAGATCATGTAGCAGAGCCTGAGGATCCGAACTTCTTCCCTGACGTCAATGGTGCATACTAGGAGCATGGCTGACGGGAGACTCGAGTGGGTTTCTTCTCCACCACTCTTGTATCTTTACTTATGTCCTAGCGTTTAGCCACCGGCACCTGTTAGCCGGTAAATCTTAACATTTTGTCTCTTACACAATTGTAATTAAATCAGACTACAGCTGAGTGCAATTATGTAACTTTGACTCTCTGGGACTAGCCAACTTATAAAGCCAGATCCCCATGATCATTTTGATGAAGCGTCGGGGATGCCTTACAGCTTTATCTTATATGTTCATTGTTTGATGTTTTCTTGCTTGAATGGTTGAGACATAGATGTTCTGTGTGACCATAGAAAACTTGAATGTAGCATACACCCCCGTGTCTATCGACAGCCATGACCTCCGTATGATGTTTGTATGCCTCATATGGTTTAGCAGGCCTAGTCCGTCTCCGTATTTCGGTACTGTGGCGTGACAAGGTTTTATTGGTGGCCCATGCAGGTCTGACTTTTCAAACTTGTGGGGTGTTACTATTATAGGAGTCTCAATCAAAACTTGTTTCCTTTGAATCTTTTGTCTCGATTTCTCTTTCCTCATCGTGATTGATCACCTGAATTACATCCTCGAATCTTCCTCGTCCTGATAATTAATATCATGTACCTTTCCCTATAAGGGTGCTTCTTTATCCGTAGCTGGCGAGGCCAACATGGAGGAACAACAGGCAGAGCATGGTTCGACGGGGCAGCAACAGGAAGGAGTACATTCTCCTGACCAGATCCGAGTAGAAGTAATATCAGAGCCAGTGGAACCGCAGGATCTAGAAACTCCCGCACCACCAGCGGTGTCGGCAGCAACTGCCGTACCTGATGCTGCAGCACTCCTGGAGGTCATCCGAGGATTCTTGGCTACTCAGCAGCGACAGGTGGTAGCCCATCAGCAACAGCAGACCCGACAGCAGGAACAGAATGTGCTACTGAATCAGGGGTTACAATTGGCCCTTGAGAGAAGTGTCAGGAATGATTCGGGGGCATCGGAGAGGTTTTGTCGACTCAACTCAAGATATTTTGACGGCACGAAGGACGCCATCACGACGGATTCATGGCTTCAGGATACTGAGGCCATATTGCCTGCAGCTAAGGTTTCCGCAAAAGAGAAGGTTGACCAGGTCAGACTGATACTTCAGGATCTTGCCCGCGATTGGTGGGCATCAGAAGAGGTTGGACTGATGCGTCCTGTTCCCTGGGATAGCTTCCGTACCAGATTCAAGGCCAAGTACTTTGGCGTGGTAGCAAGGTATGAGCTACAACAGAGGTTTATCAGTCTCATACAGGCTGGTAAGACGGTGGATGGATATGCAGTGGAGTTTTGCAGACTGAGTCGGTTCGTACCAACGATGGTAGCTACTGAGCCAGAGAAGGCAATGAGGTTCCAGCAGGGACTTCATTTGGAGATTCTACAGCTAGTAGAAGGGCACGACTATCAGACTTTTGATGCCGTTTTAACGACAGCACGGAGGCATGAACTCACTCAACAGAGGTTGGTGACAAGACATGGGGGCCAGAAGAGGTCTCATCCCCAGAGTAGAGGCATAGGAGCAGTACAGCGAACATCGGCGTCAGCGCCCGGCATCCGTATTCATGAGTCAGGAGCGACACGGAGGACGGTCGTATCTGAGATATCAGCACCAGTTCGGCATCAGCAGCCGAAGAACCAGCAGCAGCGCCAGAGGGCGTCCATTGGACGTACTTACTATGGTAAGGGAGGGTACACTAGGGATGTGTGTCGTTCAGCTAATGGGTTATACATGAGGTGTGGCAGTCCAGACCATAGGATTACGAATTGTCCTATGATGCAGAGGCCAGGAGGGCCAGTTCAGCAGTTTCCGACATTGCCAACTCCAGGGCCAGCACAGAACAGAGGACCAGCATTGGCTGTAAGGCTGCTAGCCCAGTGTTTACCCACGCATGCTCAGATGTTTCGCCAGGCACAGAACGAGGAAGGCCCGCAGAGGTCGCAGCGACAACATGGTCGAGGAAGGCAGCAGGAGGGAGCTCAGCAGGGCCAGGGCCAGGCCTTCACCTTATCACTGGAAGATGCGCTAGCTTCAGGCGACGTGGTTACAGGTAATATTTCTGTTATCTCTTTTCCTGCAGTAGCATTATTTGATTCGGGAGCTACCCACTCTTTTATATCTGTACGATTTATGATACGTATTGGATTAGAATTCGAGGCATTGCCAGAGAGGATGAATATACTCACTGATAATGGGCTCGTAGGAGTTAGCAGAGTGTGCTTAGCATGTCCAGTTGTAGTGAGTGGGCGATTATTATCCGCATCTTTGATTGAGTTTCCTATAGGCAACTTTGACGTTGTCCTAGGCATGGACTGGTTGAGAGACAGTCATGCGACGATAGATTGTCGGAGAGGTAGGGTAGTATTTAATGTACATGGCATTGAGGAGTTCGTCTTTGACCGATCATTGGAGGATCGACCCAAGGGCATCGTTGCAGAAGCAATGGCAGAGCAGGAACAGGTTCAAAGAGTGGTCAGAGCGTTTGTTGATGTATTTTTCGATGAGCTTCCAGGTTTACCACCAGTGAGAGATGTGGAGTTTTGCATTGAGCTGAATCCTGGAATAGAGCCTAAAGTCGACAGAGTTTATAGGATGTCGCATTCAGAGTTGGACAAGTTGTACCAGCATGAAGAAGAATTAACGGCAAAGTAGTTTATCCGAGACAGTAATTCGTCCTGGGCAGCACTGGTGATTTTGGTACCCAAGAAGGATGGATCGACGCGAATGTGCATTGATTACCGGCAGTTGAATGCAGTAACCGTGAAGAACAAGTATTCGTTACCATGGATTGATGACTTGTTTGATCAATTGAGTAAGGCTTGCATCTTCTCTAAGATTGATCTTCGATCTGGATATTATCAAGTGAGGGTCCGGGAGCAGGACATACCCAAGACATCATTTAGATCACGGTATGGGCATTATGAGTTTCTGGTGATGCCATTTGGACTGACTAATGCTCCAGCATATTCATGGATTTGATGAACCGCATCTTTCTACCCTATTTGGATAAGTTTGTAGTAGTTTTTATAGATGACATCCTCGTCTATTTCAGTAGTAAGGAGGAACATGAGAAGCATCTTCGGACAGTTTTGCAGACCTTGAGGGAGCACCAACTCTATGCGAAGCTTGATAAATATGATTTTTGGTTGGATCATATTTCGTTCTTGGGGCATATTATTCCTGGAGCAGGAGTGTCAGTAGACCCGAAGAAGGTCGATGCAGTGGAGAATTGGCCAGTTCTGAAGACGGTGGCGGAAGTACGTAGTTTCTTGGGATTGGCAGGTTACTACAGGAGATTTGTGGCATATTTCGCCAGGATTTCGGCACCCATGACGCGTTTGACGCATAATGATGTAGAGTTTGTTTGGTCAGCAGAGTGTCAGGCATCATTTGAAGAGTTAACGAAGAGATTAATCTCAGCCCCGATCTTGACACTTCCAGTAGGATCGGGAGGGTTTACATTGTATTGTGACGCATCCGGGAAGGGACTTGGATGTATGTTGATGCAGCATGGTAAGGTGATAGCATATGCATCTCGTCAGCTTCGAGATCATGAGAAAAACTATCCGACCCACGACCTGGAATTAGCAGCATTAGTGTTTTCGCTTAAGTTATGGAGACACTACTTATATGGGGATCGAGTGGATATTTATACTGATCATAAGAACTTAAAGTATGTGTTTACCCAGAGGGACCTGAGAGACAGAAAAGGTGGTTGGAATTACTGAAGGACTTTGATGTAGATCTTCAGTATCATCCTGGCAAGGCGAATGTGGTAGCAGATGCCTTGAGCATGAGAGGTGGTGCATTCATTCTAACCACGTAGAGGTATATTTTGGAAGATCTTCAGGAAATGGGAATTGAAGTGATCATGCTGCAAGATACGGAAGTTTTGGCCAGTTTGCATATTCAGTCTACTTTAGTTGAGAGGATCCGAGCAGCCCAGGCAGAGGATCCGCGAATTCAGAAGCTTCGGTCTGAGTGTGAGTCAGGTCTCAGGAAGGAGTTAGTAATCTATGAGGATGGTACACTTAGGTTCGGGAACCGTCTTTGTATACCAGGTGGAGACCTTTGACACGAAGTTATGGCAAATGCTCATAGTTTTCCTTATTCCATTCATCCCGAAGACACAAAGATGTACCAGGATATGAAGCAGCACTTTTGGTAGAATGGCATGAAAAGGGAGATAGCGAGGTTTGTATCCAGGTGTTTGGTATGCCAGCAAGTAAAGACAGAACAGCAGAGACCAGTAGGATTGTTGCAGCCGCTTCCTATTCTGGAGTGGAAGTGGAAGCACATCACGATGGACTTTGTGACCGGTTTACCTAGATCTCCGACCGACCGAAACACAGTTTGGATAATTATGGATCGGCTCACGAAGGTTGCACATTTTCTTCCTTTTATAGTAGGGCAGTCTACTGAGCAGCTGGCAAAAATATATATGAAGCACATTGTGAGGCAGCATGGTGTTCCCGTCCGCATAGTATCAGATCGCGACACACGGTTCACCTCTCACTTTTGGCAGAGTTTGCATCAAAGTTTGGGTACCAAGTTGAGGTTCAGCACAGCCTATCATCCGTAGATGGATGGAAATTCAGAGAGAACCATTCAGACCTTACAAGATATATTACAGGCTTGTACTTTGGACTTCGGCGGAACTTAGGAAGATCATCTTCATCTAGTAGAGTTCTCTTACAATAACAGTTATCAGACAAGTATACAAATAGCGTCGTTTGAAGCATTATATGGTAGGAAATGCAGGTCCCCTCTGGCATAGGACGATGTGGGAGAACAAAAATTGTTGGAACCAGAAATGATCACGCAGACCGTGGAGACAGTCAAGTTGATCAGGGAGCGGCTTCGAGTCGCGCAAGACAGACACCGCCAATGGGCAGATCAACATCGAAGGCCTATAGAGTTTGTTGTCGGTGACCAAGTGTGCGAATTTCGTCTTCTCGGGGTGTCATTGGATTTGGAATCCGAGGAAATCTTAGTCCGAGATTCGTTGGTCCTTTTGAGATTCTCGCTCGGGTAGGCGATGTTGCTTATCGGCTTGCCCTTCCTTCCTCGCTATCTGGCGTATATGATGTGTTTCATGTATCTCAGTTGCGTGGGTACGTCCCGGATCTGAGTCATGTCCTCGACCATTCGGAGTTTGTCGTTGGTACCGACCTAACTTACGAGGAACAACCCGTGTCTATTTTGGACCGACGAGAGAAGGTGCTCAAGAACCGGACTATTCGCCTTGTCCGTGTCGCCTGGGGCCATCACTCTCCGGGAGAGTCAACCTGGGAGCGCGAGGATGAGATTAGATCTCGGTATTCGTACTTGTTCGACTCAGAAGTGTAGAAGCATGGAAAATATTAGAATAATGATCCATGCGGCTCTGAGTAAGAAGCTTATACGGCTCACACAGGAGCGGCCCTATGCGGTTCAAAGAAGACTCTCAATCGTATGCGGCTCGGGAGCGTATGCGGTTCAGCAAGGCATATGTGGCTCGATGGACGCCATGTGTGATCCTTCCCTACAGTTGGTCGTTTGAGTAGTGGCCTCATTTATTGCTCCAGCACGATTCACTGTGGCGGCCCTGACATAAAGCTTCATAATGGCCTTGCCATAATGACTGACTCCTCGGGAAAAGAAGAAAATCTCTGACCAAATCCGTTAGAAGTCCCAGATTGCCACGTGGCAATCAGTCATATGCTGCTCCCTGAGAACCCGTTCCATGCGGTTCGATACAACGCTAGCTCATGCGGCTCCATGGAAACACATTCCCTGCAGCCCAATACAACGCCAGCTCATGCGGCTCACAAAGATTACGCATATGCGGCTCGATGAAGCATCGTCCTATGCGGCTTACAAAGAGTATCTCTCTGCGGTTCGAGGATCGTCAATCCTATGCGGCTCTGACAGGACTCACAATTAAGACACGTGGCATGGGATCAATAAGAGATTTAACCAAATCTCAACAAATATATTTGACAATCATCGTCATAATTACTGAGATCAGGGCATATCATTTATCATCAAGCTAATGGGACACATGGCGAGCAATCAGACAATGGCATAATCAATCACGAGGATTTAAAGCAGCTAGCATTAATTGCTCATGAGATACGATGCTATCCGCATTAATGGCCGAGATTCACTATAATCAGGATCAAGGGTTCAGATAGAATGAAGGAGTGCCGACATTCCAAACAGATAATCATTAGCAAACCCTAATGATCACCCCCCACTCTTATAAATAGCCAGCATCATTCCCTTGTAAAAAAAAAAAAGGTCGGCAACAAAAGAATAAAAAAATAAGAAGAGAGAGATCTACACAGAGAGAGCTCCCCCCTTTTTTCTTGATAATCACAGAGAGAGAGAAGCCAAGAGAGCAATCCGAGGAGAGCAAGAAGAGCATTTCTTCATCAACGTCGAGCAGATCTTCCCCGAGCCAAGGCTGCATACTGATCGTCCAAGGAGTAAGGCAGAGCGGTCGTCGCTTTTCCGAGCCTCTATCGCCACCCCCAGAATCAAAAATAAACAATCGTACTTAGTCTGCTGTACCTAGGTTTTCGTCCCTAGGCTTTCTTTGTACGAGCGAGTTTGTATTGTGTGTCTAAGTTCAGTCCTCCGATAATTGTTCTGTTCTTTTACAATCAATGGCAAACATGATGGCGACTCTGCTGGGGACTAACTTCCCCACGGCTGAGGAGTTGGTGACGCAATCAGATACAGCCAAACTTGGCTCCACACCAAAGAAGATGGTCGTCCGCTTCGACCAACAGGCGTTCGAAGAGATGCTCTCTGAAGGCAGCGCTGGCCCGGCCCAGAAGCGCACCCGCACCACGAAGGAATGGAGACCAAAGTCATTTGCTCCTCCTCAAGCCCTCGATGGGATGCCCTCTGTTGCTCAAGACGGCGAGAAGGATTCTCCTGCGGTCCCACTTCAGATCGTAGACAACTCTGCTGTCCCCAAGTCCGACAGAAGAAAACATTATAATGCTGGACTTGCAGGGACAAAGAGGGACTCTACGCGGACCGAACCGCAGAAGAGTATTAGCCGCAAGGAGAAAGCCCATGCGGCTACATCCGCCAACCGCATAAAGAAAACTCATGCGGCTACTTCTGTCAGCCGCATAACTTATGCGACTACAGTTCCCGACAGCATGGATGAGACTTATGCGGCCAGTAAAGTCAATTGTTTGCAGAAAACCCATGCGGCCACAGATGCCAACCGCATGCGGCCAGCCTGCACGGTCGTGACCCCTAGCGGCATAAGAACTCGTCCGACGACAGGAGACAACCGCATGCAGACAGCCTGCACAGTTTCCGCTCCCAGCCGCATAGCATCTGCTCCATGCTCCTCTCGATCAGTTTTCGACCGTCTCTCGTACGGTCCGAACCCTGATGACTCTCTGGATGATAAGCCAGACTCTGTGATGTTCAACTTGGACTCTTCCTATTATGCACCCACAAGTGCTAGAAAGAAGAAGTCTAGGGCAGCGCGGGCTCATCAAGCCCAGACAGCTGCCCCAACCTCTGACTATCAGGGCGTCCCGCTGATTATCACACGGGCCTCTGATGGGAAGTTGTACAGAACCGCTCAAGTCCAATCCCCGGCGGCGAACGGACTGAGTGGTTCCTCTGACCCGCGTGAGGCGATCCTCCATAAACGCAAGGAAAGAGAAGGGGCCTCAGCGTGCAAAGAATCCTCATATGGACGTCAGTGCACCCAGATCATCGTCAACTGCTGCTGCAACAACGCGGCAGTGACGGAAGATCGTCCGTCCGTCTTCCACAGAATACAGCACCCGAACTCAGAAGATGAGGCACCTCCTGTTGTCTCCGGCAATTCCGCTCAGAAGGTTCCCGCCGAGGGGAGAGGAAAGAAGACAAGCATCTCCAGTCCAAAGATATCAGCCACTACAGCTAAGAAATTGTCGGCTAAACGGTTGCCCTCCACCGGAGAATACCAACACACCCGTTCGAAGACAAAATCTGCTGCAACAGGAGACTCATCGTCCCCGACCCTGGAGGTCGTAGGAGCTGGGGGTAGTACTCCTCCGAACGTCCACAATAATCCAACGTTTTAAGGAGACGAACCCCGAGAAACAACCCTTCCATCGGGTACAACAGATGCTGATGTCCCCGAGGACATCCATGATTCTCGAGATGAAGCAAGCTCCGAAGCTGGAGGTACTGTCCCTTCCGAGTCCGAACCTGAAGAGAACAGCCCCACATATCCAGATGATTTCTCGACGCATGGGTACGACTCGGAGGGTACATCCTCCACCACTCCCTCCGTCACTCCTCATGTGAAGACGGTATTCATGACAGACAGCAATCAAGGCGGTTCCAGCGATCGCCAGCGCATCGACACTTTGGAGGCCATATTGTATGCCTTGGTCAAGTCTGTAGACAAGATCAAAGCGGCACTTCCTACTCTGCAGGGAGTGACACCTGGCCAGACAAGCACGGGTCCCGCAATCAACGTAGATTCAAATTCAGCGGCACCAAACCAGGGTAATAATCCTCCCGAGATAACGGCCCCTACCGCGACAGATGAGGCCCGAGAAGTAAGAAGAGAGGTTCAAGAGCTTCGAGCAATGTTCCACGCCCGAGAAAACTCTCAAGACCTCAGAATACGACAACCATATCCTGCTGAATGGAGGGATGTTCCCTTTCCGCCAAGATATAAGCCGTTCAATATCAACCCATATGATGGCAAGACTTCAGCAAGTCGATACATCACTTACTTTGAGGTCACTACCGACCATCTGCCCTATGATGACGCTATCCTCACGCGGTTATTCATTGGGGCATTGGAAGGAGTCGCCTTCGATTGGTACCGCAACCTGCCAGACAATTGCATCCACTCCTTCGCTGGCTTCAAACGCTTATTCTTGGAGAGGTTCTATGAGGTAGGGCAGGACGTTACGATGTCTACCCTCATGGACGTCGTTCAAGGAGAGAAAGAACTGACTAGAAATTACATTGAGCGGTTTCGTCAAACCGCAATGAAGTTACCATCTGGCAACCCGGACTCTTCTTTGATTGAAATTTGCCAAAAGAGACTACTTCCAACAATTAGTCTCTAGATGGGCAAAAGTCAGTTCAAGGACTGGAAGGCTTTTATCATCAGTGCTACAAGTGCTGAAGAACGATTGAAGAAGGCTCGCCAACTGGGGTTGCATATCTCGGAGGGAGAGAACAAGAGCAAGCGTCCCAACACCAGCAACGACAATGGGGGTAGCCCCTCCAACAACCGGGACAACAAAGGCAAGCAGGCTATGGTGACCGATACAGCCCAGAAGCCCGAGCCACAGCCGGCAGACAAACAATGGCCTCAAATCACTTATTCCTTTGAAGACGGTCACGTCAAGCCTATCTTGGACATGCTTATACAAGGAGATAGAATTCAGCTTCCTCCACCAAGACGGGAGCCTCGGTCGGCTGATCTGGAGAACCCAAAGTTCTGCCATTACCATCGCTACGTCCACCATGCTATACACGACTGCTACCAACTGAAACGGTATATCCAAAACCTCATCGATTCTAACGCCCTAGCCATCGATTTCGAAGAGGTAACCGTGGCAGCCAACATGGTATCCGTACAATTCGACAGCTTCCCTCCAACAGAGACTCAGGACGGGGTTATACCCATCCCTCTGGCAACAATGGAGATTGCTAATCTGCTGCCTGCTCGCGATCAAGCCGCTGGTCTAGTACCCCTCACCGCATCACGAGAGGAAATCATATGGGTCCATCCGGACCTAGTCCACGAGGTAACTCAGCCCTCTCCACCTTCTAAAAGAAAAAATAAAAAAGTCAGATCCTGCCGCACTGCCTCGGCGGAAGAAGAAGAAGTCTCGACCGTCACTACTCGATCTGGAACACAAGCCCAACCGGTGACCGAAAACGCGACTGATGATCATCCGTCCACTACCAATGATGCTCCGGGACTGGCTCAGCCTTCGACGACCGACAAGCCTAGGCCGAAGGAGACTCGCTTCGACAAGTCCCTCCGGAAGGAGATACCTCAGGGGCTGGAAAGGCCCTACAACTTCGACATCTTGGCACAACTGGCCAATACACCGGCCAAATTGTCCTTATATGAACTCCTGAGGCTCTCAAAGGATGTCCGCACAGCTTTGAGCGATGCACTTCAAAATGCCGACACGTACCTGGCTCAGGTCAACCTCACGGGAGAAAATCAGCCCGTAGACCTCTAAGACAGTGCCTGTACGGGAGCAATGCCCAACATCGTCTTCACTCCACAAGACATGCTCATCAAGACTAATCTACACGATCGCCCATTATACTACACAGGCTACATCGGCGACATAAAGGTGGACCGGATGCACATTGACCCTGGGTCTTCCATAAGCATCATTCCAAAAGGACTACTGCATCATCTTCGCATCCCGATGCATCGCCTGACCCCTACAAATACCGCCATTAGCGGGTTCAATTCGGACAGGAGCTACCCAATCGGGAAGATCCGTCTGAAATGTCAGATTGGCGATCTCCAATCAAAAGTCACTTGCTACGTCATAGATACCGACACTTCATACAACATCCTTTTGGGGCGCCCTTGGATACACGATTACATGATCGTGCCTTCCACGCTACACCAATGCTTCAAATATGTCGACAAGCACGGCTTCGTGATGACAGAATTTGCTGACATCGATCCCTTCAAGGGGGTCGAATCTTATTACTCGGACTCCTGCCTATACGAAAAGTCGAAGAGGCACCTTGAAGGAGGAAACGAACAAACTGATGTTGAAGCAACCACGGGATCAGAAGAACCTCTAACAATCCACCTCCAGGCTCGTAAGCCAGGAAATTCTGTACCCCTTACGGCCACGCTGCGTAAGGACGCGATCAGCCTCTCGGCACAGGAAGAGCAGTTGAGAATCCGGCTGCCAAGGTCCGGCCAGGTACCGAGACCCACGACAGGGCCAATTACCATCAGATTGCCGAGAGTCGGTCAATCCCAAACAGAGAAGCTCAATCCCTCCGATAGACCTCTGACGATACGCCTGCCTAAGAAAGGTCGTCATCCCGATGCGAGGTCTGACACTTCAAGCGAACCAGCCACTCCTCGCTCCACGTCAAGTGCCAAACTGAGGGTCGCTAGTCCGCCAACAACTCCACGATCTACTCCATCAACTGAACCCCTGATGATCAAGATGCCCAAATCATCCTCTCAGTCTGCATTTACACAGGGGGTGGCTGAAGAAGAGTTGGAGCTGGCCAAGTATGTGGCTGCTCACACTGAGACTTGCTCATGTTGCCCATCAACGGCAACTTCCTGAAGAAGTATTACGTCCGAAACGACATCCAAAAAAAAAAAATCCCTGATGATTGAGTTATGTACCCCCCGGTATCGCTGAACTCACATTCCGCCTCCAAATTTCTTAGATTGGTGAGTTATGTACCCCCCGGTACCGCTGAACTCACATCCACTCCAGATTATCTAGTCATGTACCCGCTGGTACCACTGAACTCACATCCATATTCTCTCCAGATCATCGAGTCATGTACCTGCTGGTACCGCTGAACTCATATCCACAATATTCCAGATTTTCGAGTCATGTACCCTCTCGTACCGCTGAACTCACCTCCTCCTTTCACAAAAATCCCAAACTACCAAGTCATGTACCCGCTGGTACCTCTGAACTTACACTTTGATTCCAAAATATATGGATTGTCGAGTTATGTACCCGCTGGTACCCCTGAACTTACATCCCGGTCACTCTTTTGGAAGAAAGTCATGTATAACCGTACCTCTGAACTTTTTTCCTGGAAGGGATCCTCCCTCATGATCCACTACCCTTACTCCCAGTGCACAAAAAGGGTAACAGATCCACAAATTTCCAAAACGGCCATGTCCTCGTTACCTCTGAGTCGTTCCATTTCCGCCAAAAACAAATCACCCCTTTACATAGAACTTCCATGTCCTCATTACCTCTGAGTCGTTCTATGTACCCCTCTTCATTGAGCCCACTCCTGCCATGTCCTCATTACCTCTGAGTGGGAAGGCTCCGTCGAAGAAAACTTCATACTTGCCATGTCCTCATTACCTCTGAGTAAGTATGTCGATTCCCTTTCAACCTATTATTTGTACCCACAACCGGAGTACGCCAAAGATAATAGGTCTACAAATATCCTCCTTTGAGTTTTCTCCTGCCATGTCCTCATTACCTCTGAGTAGGAAGATTCCGCGGTGAAACAAAAACCCTCATGCTTGCCATGTCCTCATTACCTCTGAGTAAGTATGTTGGTTCCTTTTCATCCTATTATCCGTATCCTAAGCCAGGGTACACCAAGGATAATAGGCCCACAAATGTCCTCTGTTGACCACAAATGTCCTCTGTTGACCACAAACTTCCTCTGTTGACCACAAATGTCCGCTGTTGACCACGAATATCTTCCGTGAAGTCTCCCCTGCCATGTCCTCATTACCTCTGAGCAGGAAGATTACACGGTAAAACCCTCATGCTTGCCATGTCCTCATAACCTCTGAGCAAATATGTTGGTTTCCTTTCATCCTATTATCCGTATCCTGAACCAGGGTACGCCAAGGATAATAGGTCCACAAATATCCCTTGCTAAGCTTCTTAGCATAAATCCACCATCTCACCATGCCCCGGGAGCCCAGCTGCTCTACGGCATTCTTTTCCCCAATACCGAGAGCACCCATGACCACTTTGCCATGGCTGTTCCGGATATCCTGACCAAACTTGTTATCCGTACCTAAAACCAAGGTACGCCCAGGGTAACAGGTCCACAAATAAATCCCCCAGCAAGTCCAAATTCCATAAACACCGCAAGTACAAGAAAGAAAAGATGAGTTGAAACATGCTCATTTATTCAAAAATCAAAGGCACTTAATGAAAATTTGCACACGTGTTCAGGACACGTGGCAACAAGTTTATGCGGCCAGATGAATTTATGCGGCTAAGGCACTTATGCAGCTAGGAAGCTCAGGCAGACAGAAAAATCCTATACGGCATGAACGGGGCCATGCTTCTTGTTCAAAGTATTCCAATTTTTATAAATTGAAAACTTTGAAGGGGGTCCTGTAGAAGCATGGAAAATATTAGAATAATGATCCATGCGGCTCTGAGAAAGAAGCTTATGCGGCTCACACAGGAGCGGCCCTATGCGGTTCAAAGAAGACTCTCAATCGCATGCGGCTCGAGAGCGTATGCGGTTCAGCAAGGCATATGCGGCTCGATGGACGCCATGTGTGATCCTTCCCTACAGTTGGTCGTTTGAGTAGTGGCCTCATTTATTGCTCCAGCACGATTCACTGTGGCGGCCCTGACATAAAGCTTCATAATGGCCTTGCCATAATGACTGACTCCTCGGGAAAAGAAGAAAATCTCTGACCAAATCCGTCAGAAGTCCCAGATTGCCACGTGGCAATCAGTCATATGCGGTTCCCTGAGAACCCGTTCTATGCGGTTCGATACAACGCTAGCTCATGCAGCTCCCTGGGAACACATTCCCTGCGGCCCAATATAACCCCAGCTCATGCGGCTCACAAAGATTACGCATATGCGGCTCGATGAAGCATCGTCCTATGCAGCTTACAAAGAGTATCTCTCTGCGGTTCGAGGATCGTCAATCCTATGCGGCTCTGACAGGACTCACAATTAAGACACGTGGCATGGGATCAATAAGAGATTTAACCGAATCTCAACAAATATATTTGACAATCATCGTCATAATTACTGAAATTAGGGCATATCATTTATCATCAAGCTAATGGGACACGTGGCGAGCAATCAGACATTGGCATAATCAATCACAAGGATTTAAAGCAGCTAGCATTAATTGCTCATGAGATACGATGCTATCCGCATTAATGGCCGAGATTCACTATAATCAGGATCAAGGGTTCAGATAGAATGAAGGAGCGCCGACATTCCAAACAGATAATCATTAGCAAACCCTAATGATTACCCCCCACTCTTATAAATAGCCAGCATCATTCCCTTGTAAAAAAAATGTCGGCAACAAAAGAATAAAAAAATAAGAAGAGAGAGATCTACACAGAGAGAGCTCCTCCCTTTTTTCTTGATAATCACAGAGAGAGAGAAGCCAGGAGAGCAATCCGAGGAGAGCAAAAAGAGCATTTCTTCATCAACGTCGAGAAGATCTTCCCCGAGCCAAGGCTGCATACTGATCGTCCAAGGAGTAAGGCAGAGCGGCCGTCGCTTTCCCGAGCCTCTATCGTCACCCCCCAGAATCAAAAATAAATAATCGTACTTAGTCTGCTGTACCAAGGTTTTTGTCCCTAGGCTTTCTTTGTACGAGCGAGTTTGTATTGTGAGTCTAAGTTCAGTCCTCCGATAATTGTTCTGTTCTTTTACAATCAATGGCAAACAAGGTGGTATATTTCTCTTCGTACCTTGATAATCTGCTTAAATGTTTTTTTGTAATGCATGATCAATGATTGCTAATGATAGGTTGCTTGCGTAGATTGTAATTGCACCTTGCTTACCCGGATACCTCTATCCTTATTTTGGCTAAAATTTCGAGGACGAAATTTTTCTAAAGAGGATAGGGATGTCACTCCCCGATTGCGATATATATATTCTTCATGGATTCCGTTTACGGTATTTGTATTTAGCATGTGTATATTTCCATATATTTATTAATGGTGGCATGTAGCTTTTTTAGTATTGTCATTAGTGGAGTGATTAAGGATTAGGGTTTTCTTAAACCAACCTAACCCCTATTTAATATCTCTTCCTCTCTCTCTCTCTCCGCATTCACTCCTCCATTTATTTCTCTCAACCACCACTCCATAGGCAAGTACAACTTGCTCAAAAGAGGAAATTTTGTGCATTTTACATTCTTGATTTTTTTTTGATATTATTTGTCTATTTTGTTCTTCTCTCCATTCTCTACAAGTTTAGTTCTTGAAGCTTTTGATTTTGATGGCAAGATTTGTGTAGATCAAAGTTCCTAAAAACTAGGGTTTTATGGGTTTTTATGGTTTTGATCTATCATACTTGGCTAATTTTAAAAAACGAATGGTCCTATATTGTAGGAAATTTGATTCTACACAGTTTTGACCTTTGGAAAGTTAGATTTTGACTTGTTTGGAGGAAGTTATGGCCGAAGTAATAATTGGGTTTCTTCGAGGTTCGTCTATGCTGGCTCTGGCAGCGATAATGAACGGTCCCCTCAGCCGCATAAGCAAACGGTAGCCGCATAAGCTTTCCAGCCGCATGGCACTCCGGCCGCATAAGCTTTTGTAGCCGCATAAGCTTTTCAGCCACATAAGCTAGTTACAGCCGCATGAGCCTTTCGCAGCCGCATGGACTTCTGCTTCTCCAGCCGCATAAGTTCACTCGGCCGCATGAACTTGGTCTAACCTAAGCTGCATGCACTTTTTCTACGCTAGCCGCATAAGCCCGGATCTTCCTTAGTCGCATGTGTTCCTTCGGCCACATAAGTTCCCTCAGCCGCATACGCTCGTATTTTCCTAGCCGCATGCGCCCTGTACTTCTCCCAGCCGCATGCACTTTCTTCCCGGCCGCATGTGCCCGTTCTTTCCTTCAGCCGCATGAGCCTCCATTACTCGGCCGTATGAACATGGTCCTCCCATAGCCGCATGAGCTCTTTGGTCAACCGCGAGAGTCTGGGCCGTAGATAGTCTAGCCACATGACCCTATTAATTTTTGAGCCGCATGTGCCTGTCCATTTTGAGCCGCATATGCTTGTTGGTTCTTGGCCGCATGAGTCTCAGCTGCCTGTTCCCTTGTGTCTTAGTCCTCATTTCTGAGCTGACTACCTAGTGATGGCTGGATATCCCAATGTGTGTACCGAGGTACAATCTACGTGAACACCGAGGTGCTATCCTATGCGCAAAGTGTTCCTACATAAATCCTGCCAGTACCACCAAGGGTCCAACTTTTACATAAGTAATGGTCAGTAGCAATGACGTGGTATGTGTTGTGTGCTGCATTACACCAAGAAGGGGGTATCTATGTATGACTCCATGATCCAGTACGGATTCTTTCTTGGGGTACTTGTACAATGTACGACATCTAGAGGAGTGAACATGTGACCACGACATGTGAACTCTGAGTATAACCTAGGGATTAACTAGGCAACTAAATTAGTAGATGCATTGGGTGGGAAGAATCCCGAATTCGTGCAATACTAGCCATCCCAGGTCCAGACCTGACGTGTTGGGTTGGCCGCCACGGATATGGTTTCATTCGCCTATAGCGGATGGCTATATCCGACCTCTACGAGCTATGTGATATATGTTTTAGCGCGGTAGCCCTCCGGGGGACTGCTGCATATTCAACGTGTTATATGTCTTATGGTTTGGCTAGCCCTGCTGGGTTGACACGATCTGAGGATTCCTTTTAATTAGTATCGCGGGGATAACTCCGCCAAATATAGAAAGCCGCAGGAATGAATGGCCGCTTGAAAAATGACTTGACTGTGCTTGAGCCTTCCGTTAGTAGCCGAGGGACATGGACAATCTTGGTGCATGGTCCAACCCATGTCCTTGTTTGGTTGTTGGGTTGGTCTATCGTGCTAGGACAGGCTATGGACCGAGGTTACTACCGGAAGCTTATTACTAATATTATTTTTTTATGCCTAGGTTTTATCTCACTCTTTTGTGCTCCCTTGTGGTACTTGCTATTCGGGGCTGACCCCGCTGGTTTTGTTTGGCCAGATCATGTAGCAGAGCCTGAGGATCCGAACTTCTTCCCTGACGTTAATGGTGCATACTAGGAGCATGGCTGGCGGGGGACTCGAGTGGGTTTCTTCTCTACCACTCTTGTATCTTTACTTATGTCCTGGCGTTTAGCCACCGGCACCTGTTAGCCGGCAAATCTAGATATTTTGTCTCTTGCATAATTGTAATTAAATCAGACTGCAGCTGAGTGCAATTATGTAACTTTGACTCTCTGGGACTAGCTAACTTATAAAGCCAGATCTCCATGATCATTTTGATGAAGCGTCGGGGACGCCTTACAGCTTTATCTTATATGTTCATTAATTGATGTTTTCTTGCTTGAATGTTTGAGACATAGATGTTTTATGTGACCATAGGAAACTTGAATGTAGCATACACCCCCTTGTCTATCGACAGCCATGACCGCCGTATGACGTTTGTATGCCTTATATGGTGTAGCAGGCCTAGTCCGTCTCAGTATTTCGGTACTGGGGCATGACATATCTTTATAGCTCCAGGCGAATACGTCAATGTATTCCCTAATGAGCTGGATCTGTTCTTGTTTATCTGCTTCCGGAAGACTTTTGCTGATAACGATTGGCCTTGGAGAAGCTTTGTCTCCGGCGTCAATTTGGACTAGCTTGTCTTCTGTAGGTGGTTCACGCTGCTCGAAGTGAAGTTCCTATTAAGTATCCAGCCGTTGTACCCAAGGTTCTTCCTCTGTAGAGTCATTATCATCCTCTGAGAATTCAGCTGTCACAATATTAGAGGATAGAGTTACCCGATGGACATGTCCTATACTGGTATCTGAATCCCATGACGAAAAGTCAGAAAAATTAGACCATTCTTCTTTATCGGACTCAGAAATATCTGGGGTTGAGATTGGAGAAGTTTAGCCTAACCCATGCTTTGTTTTAATTTAGTATTACAACGAATTTTCTTTCGGGGCGGGTATACGAATAGTAGTTCGCCTACCCTTACCACCATTGAGGCCGAATTTGAAATTGTAACCCATTTTCTGAATGTTGTCTTTGGATTGTTGACTGTAATAACGTAGTCGAAGTCATCCACTATCGTCGTTTTCAGAATCGCTATCAAGTACAGCCCTTTGATATAATTATTTGTTGAAGAGAATAGGATGTTCATCTTTCTTCCAAGAGGGAATTAGAAAGAACGAGTCTTGTACTGATTCGAGTAATACTTCATTTTGGAAAGGTTGGACTGCCTCCAAGGTAAGGGGTTCAAAATTCTCCAAAATTTCTAAATAACGTTATGGGTAATAATTGGCATCAATATATTGCGAAGGAGATGCTACTTTATTGATATTTGCATTAACATTTACAACAGTATTCTTAACCTTGGCTGATGACTTACCGAGGTAATAACAAGAGGAGGAGGAGTATGAGGCTTGTTATGACGAAGATCGATAACAAGAGGCTCAGAAGAGGTGAGCTCCCTTTTTTTTCCATTTTTTCAGTAGTGAGAAATTTAACAGAAGGAGAGAGGTTAATAGTCAGCATCTGGGAAGACGAGGACAAGAAGTGCGTCCCTTGACTAGAATTACTATGACATCGTCCGGACTCTCTTTCCGGTCTTCTTCGGTGTCCATAGCCAATACGACCTTCATGTATTTTGCTTCAAACATCTTAGAGTCTGTATAATAGTCCTCGATACCTCAGAAGGGATTGAGGTCAGCAACTTCTTTCTTGACTTCTCCGCTATCATTAACGTATTTAAAGAAATGATATAGAGTTGATGGCACAATGTTATGTTCATGTAACCATGGTCTTCCTAACAAGATATTGTAGGATACGTGATTGTTGATCACATAGAATGTCACTTTTGTATGGAGATTGCCAATTTGGACCTTTAGGAGGATCTTTTCCAATGGCTCGCTTCTCCCAGAATTGAATCCCCAAATAATTGTGATGGTCGTATAATGGTTATGGACTGGGATCTTGAGTGCATCCAACAGAGTCTTCGATTTAATGCTGAATGCGGATCAAGGATCGACCAGAATGTGATCAACCTTCATTGTGTCGACCTATCCCGTAAAGTAGAGAGGTCGGTCATGTCGATTGCCTTCCAGTAACATATCATCTTGGGTAAAGTTGGTATTAGGAATCAGTTCCATCACACTATGGCAATGAGAGCATGCCACAGGCTCTTCATCCGGTTCCTTGAGATATGCCAGAAAAGTGTCAGTTTGCATGAAAGCCTCACTTAATGTTTTTCGAGTTTCTTTCGAAAGATGCATGAGTTCGTAAATCAATAATCTTGCCGAAGTATTGGCTAGTTGAGCCAATATGTCAAAATTATACAATTTTTCGAGTCCCTGTAGTAGGGTTTTCTTCAAGCTTTTGTCAAAGCTAGCCGACTGCTTTTCCTTATCAATTGTCATTGGTTTAGGAACGACTGATTCTGCTTGAGGCGATGATGCCGAAGGAGCAATGGTGGCAGGATGAGATACTGCCGGAGGCACATTAGATGCGGAAGAAGGTGTGACACTATTCTCCTGTCCCTCTGGGTAATCTCTGAGATAGAGCCTCCCTGATCTAGTACCAGTCATGGTTTCTTTTTCTAGGACAGGTGAGAAATAAACCATATTGCAGTCTTCCATTCGTATCTTATTCCTTGAAGACTTCTTCTTTTGGGAAGATGAATGATCTATCCAGAATCCCAGGCCGACATGAGATTGGTTGTCTTGAAGACATAGAAAAAGAGGTATCAGAGACCCTTTTCTATTATTCAAGCCAGGGGCCTTCTGTAAATCGTATCCCATCTTCATCATCAGTTCATGGGACTTCTGACTATATCGATGGAATTTCGGTTGGTATTTGATATCTGGCTTTAGTGACATGGTCATTGAAGGAGAAGGCAAAGTTACCGCTGGAGTAAATATCGTGTTAATAGGAGGAACATGACCATCCAATGTGATAGATGCACTTGAAACCATATTACATGACTTCTATTTGGACGTCTTCTTTGATTTGGTGAAAGACGTAGATGTCTTTGGTTCAAAGTCGGCTATCAAATCAGCATGAATCTACATGATTTTGCCTTTGTCAGTTGATAAAGGTACCAAGCCATCACTTCTTGCTGGTGGAAGATTGATGATCTCCAAGGTAGCCTTTGGGATACGGACGACTCCATCATGTACTAATTGAGCAGGAAAGTTGTCAAATTGTAGAGAAACGACATTGGCGGTCACCGACATCTCGTCTTGTTGAAGAGTCATTGCTTTGGCATTGATCAACTCCTGGATCTTCCCTTTGAGTACATAGCACGCCCTGGTTGGATGCCCCAGGAACCTGTGATATATACAATATATGGGATTGTCAGTTCTACCTACTTCATTCTGCCGTTTAGCTTCGGATAGTTGAAGTTTGTTGCTCTTGACCAGACAATGAAATATACTCAGGATGTCATCTTCATCAAAAGAATACTCCTCTTTAGGATGTGGTGCCCTCTGTGGAGGTGTCATTGTTGTACATGTCGATTGACCCACATTGAAAGCCAAGGCTTCCTTGCCTTTGCGATTGTTTTGACGACCACCATTGTTGGTAGTTGAATGCTCATCTTTGTCAAGATTAGGCATCGGGATGCCTAGCTGCTTGAACTAGTCCGTACTCTCTTCAGCTGCCTTGGCACTTAATATGAAGGAACCCCAATCTTGAAATTGTGTGGGTCCCATCCGCATGCTGACTATAGGTAACAAGTTTGATTTTCATGTATCTATAGTCAATGTGTCTGGAGTACCCAAAGGCATTTTGAGCGCTTCACGGTGGAAGCGCTCTATGAAATGTTCAACATTTTTATTAAGCCTTTGTTTGATTTTAGTAAGGGCAGATATATTCATATTGTGGGTCCCTTCATAGAAGTATTCCAAGAACATTTGTTTTAATACGGCAAAGGATGTGATGCAACCGTCTGGCAAGCTGCGATATCAGTCGTAGGCAACACCAGCTAAGCATCCAACATACACACTCGTAAGCAAAGCATCATTCTATTGAAGATGGTCAGTCATCATCTCAAAATGGTTGACGTACTGACTCGGTGATGTAGTGCCATCGAATAGCATTATGGTTGTGGCTTGTACTTAGGTGGAAATAGAACTTCTTTCCACTCTTTGTTTGATCCCCAACTTCTGTAGACCATCCTTTTGCTTGAAATCTTCAAACTGATTTAGTAGAACCTTGACGGCCTCGAGGGGGTCTCCTGGTGCTTGAGGAGTGGCAGATTGGTTTGATGGATTAGGAGGTGGAACTGTATGGTAAGTACCAACCCCAGCACTAGACTGACTCGGAGTAGCCTGAGCTGGTATAGTAACATTGAGAGGGGGTTGCACCCCCGACCAAGGTTGATAGGTGCAGAGACTGCGGTATGTTCTGGTGTAGGGATTGGATTTGGTACCGATGGAGATGTATGTTGTGCCATAATCATAGAATGTATCCCTGTAACCATGTCAGTCATGGCTTTCAAGATGGCCTCCAAGGTAGCAAACCGCTGCTCCTGATTAGCGGAGCTAGAAGCGTCTTGTTCTTTATTAGTGATGTAAGCGGTCACTTCTCTGGCCACCAAAGATGAATTAGTGGATAAGATAGTTTGATCGAATTCCTCACTCTCGGCATCAAAGTCGGGCAGCGTACTACCCCCATTATTAGGAGTGGGAAACTTTTTTTGACCGAGGAATTCTCGATTTTTTGCTCTTGTGTTCTGGTACACACCCTTACCGGAATCACAAATTCGATCAAGGTTTTGCTGACTAGGATTGCGGGATGCATTACATCTTGGACATTTTCTACCCCCGATACTACGGGATGTCATATTGATTGAAGCAAATAAAAATTCGTCTTCGTCAACCACGACCAGTTTAGGAGTCCGAGTATAATTCTAGCGATAAAAATAAACCGTTTATCTGACTGATAACAACACTTGATTACTATCTCATGATGTTGATTACAGTGATGTCGATAGGTGTGTGAGGTAATCCTGTAACCGTCCACTTTTGTACAAAAATTTCACGAAGATTATTCACCTTGACAGGTGGAGAAGAAGAAGAAGAAGATACATGCTCCCTGATTATGTTAGGAACATGGTTCCTGTTTCGAAGGTTCTGTATTCCCGGAGTGTACAGGAAAGTGCTAAGTTAATTGGCATATGTGAGAGGATTCTTGATTTTAGAAGCCTTCATTGTGCACAATTTGGTAGTTGGTGCAAACTGTGCTTGATGCACTATGTAATTTAATGGAATAGGTTCTATTCTGCACTTGTTGAGAAAAGTGCGCATGTCAATGTTATGTGCCACCTGATTATCTATTTGGGACACCATCAATCTTCCATGTTTTGATCTTGATATGTACAGGGTAGGGAGATTATGATTTTGTCCTAACTGGTACTGGCCAGTTTGATGAGGAGTGGGAAGATTCCATGTTGCTTTGTGCACACTATTTTAGCACATTTGGCGATGCGCAGATGGGCAGCAGAAAGTGAACTTTGAGTAGAGCCTAGTTTTTAGCATTGATTTGTTTGTCTCTGCCAAGAGAAGTAGAGTTTCTACTCAGAAGTGTTTTTGCATCGATTGGCACAAAGGCACAATTAGATGGGTTTTCCCCCAAGGCCAGGACTGGGAAAGAACAAAGAGAGGCCACAAGGCGCTTTTCTTTGTTCTATGCGAAGGCAGTGATCGGTAGACTCTCCACCAAGTTTGAAACTAGAGAGAAGTGATGGATAGAAATATGGCGCTATCCCTTGATTGGTGCCGAGGCAGTGATTGGCGCGCTTTCCATCAAGTTTAGAACTGGAGTGGAATAGGGAGTGGCCATATAGCGCTTTCCTTTGCCTTTCACAGGAGCAGTGATTGGCGTGCTAGTGAACTTTGCGTCCAAATGGTGCGAGTCTTCCTGTCTTCGAATACAATAGCAGATGCGCGCTTGCTAGCGGCACGCTTGGCATCCCCAGCGGTAATTATTGCTTCGTAGGCTGTTTGGTTGACTTGAACGACCAAAGTCTTCTACGTCGTGCCGACCGACGCAACATCGCATAGAGTTGTCACTTTTTCGTCAGAGGAGAAAGTCGTCCCCAGCAGATTCGTCCTTTTATTTGCAAGAACAAAAGTGTTCCGAAAAAACTAGATTACAAACTAAGAAAAGAAAGTACAAAAGTACAATTCTGATTATGGGAAAGTACAACTATATGATTCTAATCAGAAGCTGATCACTTTATCCTTTGGACGATGCAATATTGAAGAAGGAAACCACTTGAACATGTTGTAACAACTTGGTCAGGTGATTATGATCATTAATGATGCTTGAGAAGTGATTTGGAACTCTATTTATAGAGTATTCGGATAACTGTCAACAGTTACCCTGATTGGCACACACTTGTAATTAGTGCACCATTATCCATTTGCGCGAAGGGTTGTCTTAACTTCTTGGTGACACATGGCATTCTGTAAGAGAGATGCGCTTAGTCTTAGACAGTGTTACATGCACGTTCTTCGGGATTAGTAGCATGTGCGCCACGTCATCTAATTGCTTCTGGATGATAGTTCATCAAGTTGCGCGATATGTTAATTAGCGCCCGGCACAATTTGTTGATTAGCGTCATCTGCTTAATTTGTTAAATCTGTAGGAATTGATTACCTCGCACCAAGTGGTAAATCTGTAGGAATTGATTACCTCGCACAAATCTGACACAATCTTCTCGAGCACCGTGCGCTCAGGATTCAAAAGGATTTTTCTTGACTGACGTATTGTCACTCATTATGACAACTGCTTCAGCTTCTCGAGGAAGCTTGCCACATGGCAAACATGTGCCACTTAAAGCCTAACACTATTTAGTATCACGTGCTATTTGATGTCAGGTGCTATTTTGACTGATAAAGCTTGGCGCTATTTGTGAATAACACGATGCATTCTCTCAACAATTTTTAGCTTCTACAGCTGCTCCACTTCGCAGCGGTCTTTTGAACTTTACATTCCCATGCACGAAGCGAATGGGCGCTGTGCCATGGCTAGGGGCGGATAGATACCATAAGAATGATTCATTTGGATTGGCAAGTCATTTCGTGAATCAATGGAAACCATATCTATTCTATCTTTATATGGCGAGCCATATGCTACGCCCTTTTATGGCATGAGATGATCGCACCTAGTTGCCTCATATCATCTGCACTTAATATATGCCGAATTCGAATAAGAACTTTCGCTTTGACGAAAGCTTTTGGACCTAGCAAAAAGGACTCTACCCCTTCGTGCAAGCAAGCGCGAGAGAAGCAAGCAAAGTAGAAGCTTTTCTGGAAGCAAGACGAGGAAGCGGAGATGTCCTAGAAGCAGTAACTTCCTCCGACCTACTACAATACAATAGTCCCGACAATAAAAACAAAAGCGCCTAGCTTCTAGAGTTCGCTGCTTTTCTCAGGTCGGAGAAGGGTAACGACTCACTTCGCTCGCCTTTGTTTTCTATGTGTTCAATTTAGTACAATACAAACTACAACTTTTCTAAAGCATCACGACAGCTTCCAGACCCCTCATCTCCAGTAGGGGGCCTAAGAAGTCGGAGCACGTAGGCGCTGCCCACTACAAAAGTCACTGGTGGAGAAAGCTCGAAGAGCTTCCCTTCATTCACTTTGCGGGAGTCACACACAGCACATAGTAGGAAGTCAGAGGGCCCGTACTACCTGCCTAACCCTTCGCTCGGAGGGACAGTAGAACGAAAAGTTCCTTCTAAACAACTCGACAAAAGGGTAGGGGGCCTATGTATTTGCATGACCCCTGTAAATTTGACCCTACCTACACCCGGAGCAAATCCCCTAGTGGTCCTACTACCACACTGTAGAATGAGAGCTCGTGTGCAACCTTGGATTTCTGGCATAACAGCAGTGGAACATAACTTCTTATTATGGTCGCGTAACATAGCATAGGGGCCTACGCTATGGGGAACTCGGCCACCCTAATGCAGGCTCTAATTACTGAGCTGGGAAACAACGGGAACAACTCTAAGTCGGGTATAAGAAGGCCGTGATTGGGTTCTATGGTAACTCTGTCCACGATGGCCAGCGGGGTTTCGGTATAGTAGCTCACTTTTGTTTGCGCTGTGCATTTCCGCTCGACTGGACACGTGTAAGTTATAGGAATTATGGTTATGAAAGTGACATTGGTTCACCAGTTCAGGCTCAGCTCCTCACTTTAGGTTAGCAGACCTATAGGTCGGGCCGGGGCTTCCGGCTCTTTCTTTCTGTGTGGGACGATGCCGGGGAATGCGTCGAGGCGGCGAACAACAACAAAACTAATTCTTTTTCCCTCTATGAGATGAGCCAGTGTATTGGACCGATGGATAAGAGAACTGAGTTGACCCAAAAAGTGCTTGGGCGCTCTATATACGATTCCGACTATATCAGATACATATCGATTTATTTTTGATGGATCTAGAATAGATTGATATCTTGTCTCATCAATAGATAGAAATAGGGCAATACAGTGCCTTTATTATTGATATACTCCCTCTTTTCTATCCATTCTTACTCTTTGGATCTATCAAAAGAGATCATGCCATCTATCAATCGATTTGAAAAGTGCATCTCGCTCTCGTTCATTTTTGCCAGAATATAATAGTCGCCACAAAAAGAAAGAAACAAGCAAAATAGCTAGATCAGCCTGAAGGAGACCATTTGAGGAAGTTGTTTAGCCTTCTAGCAGCTTTCTGGCAACCGATTTAAGGTAGTTGAAAGAAAGAAATGCCCCACCTTTTCTCATCACGCTCAACACCCCTTCTGCTTAAATATTTTTTTTTCGGTTCCAAAAGAATAAGGTTTCATGAAAGGTGACAACCATCTTCGATACATCAATGGTGCCCCTGAGTCCGCCCCCGTTGATGTCGCTCGTCAGACTCGCTACACTTTCTCTAACTGCCATAAGCCTCAGGGTCTTATGTTAGTTAGATTATGACATTGTTTGTGTTCTTTCACATGTTATCTCTATGATGAGAGTATACCTTAGCTCCTAGCCAAGGTTTCAGACATAATGGAAATATAATTTTAACTTGAATGCCATCTATTAAGCAATTTTAGGGAATTTATTTCTGATAATTGAACACCCTAATAGGTGCAAAAAATATGTGCTTCTCTATTCCATTCCTTCAAATCTTCGTACCAATCGAGGAATTAGAAATGTATACACACACACACACACACACACACACACACACACACACACACACACACACACACACACACATATATATATATATATGTGTATATATATATATATATATATATATATATATATATATATATATATATATATATATATATATGTATGTATATATATTCGAAAAACCCTAATTAATTCCAGCCTCCTCTTTTACGGATTGATTTTGGTGATTCCTCAACTTCGGGGAGCGATTGCGATTAACTCCGACGTCCTTGTCACGTGCCATTTTTTATTAAAACCGTATCGAGGTTAGATTTTCATTTGTAATATATTATTTACGTGAATTTCTAGAGAATTATTTGAGTACCAGTTGTCCAAAAATTGATGTATCGTACAATTTTCTAGATTGGGTGATCCCGAACTCCGTTGTGTGATCCATTTAAATTTTGGAAAGCTGATACGAAGATCTGCAACATACAATATTTTTAGAAATTTATATGATCATCTAGTATTTTATCTAATTCAAAGAATTCAATTTTGGTCGATGAATCATCGGTTTGGTCATGGTTTGCCATAATGGTGATAACTTTTGACCAACTCGTGATTTCGTGGCACTTTCGATTCCAGTGCTCTCATGGCACTGAAATAGTATCACTTTTGTTTATAAGGAAGAAAACCCAAGTAAATCTAGAAAAATCATCTACAATAACAAAAGCAAAGAGTTTTTCGTCAAGACTAGCTACTCTACTAGGTCTAAATAAGTCTATGTGAAGCAGTTGCAAAGGGCGAATGGTACTTACAATATTGATGGCTTTAAAAGAAGATTTGGTAGCCTTATTCTTTTCACATTCGGCACATACCGTGTCCTTTTTGAATGTGATGTCAGGCAGTCCTCTTACTAGCTTCTTGGTAGATGGTCTGGATATGGTGTCCATGTTGGCATGACCAAGACGCTGATGCTATAATAGCCTTTCGTCTTTGTGAGCGTAGAGGCATCTTTCTGCACTGCTAGTATCTCTAAACAAATAGAAAATATATATATTATCTTCTCTTATCCCTTCAAAAGCGATGTCTCTAGATAATCTACCATAGATAAAGCATTTAGTTTTATTGAAGTTAATATCATATTCATGATCAGCAAGATGACTGATGATGAGTAAGTTATGCTTTAACTCAGTCACTAAATAGACATCCTTAATGACAGGAGAAGGAGGATTACCAATAGTACCATTACCTTTGATACAACCTTTCAGATTGTTGTCGAATGATACATATCCTTCCCTTTTCATTGATAGTGTTACAAATAGATTAGTATCTCCAGTCATATGTCGGGAGCACCCACTATCGAGAATCCATTTGCTTCTTGTTGTAAAAGGAAGGTCCGCCTACACTACAAGTAGATGTGACCTTTGGTACCCAGAACTTTGAGGGTCCTGAACGGTTAGTTTTCGGTACCCATGCATATAGATTCTCATCAACTAATTTTCTAATTCTACACTTTGGTGATATGTGTCCATGTAAACAACAATATGTACATATAGCATGCATATTTTTATTTGGTGCAGGATGATAGTGATATCTGTATGTGGGTGCAGGATGATGATAGTGACTATGTCTAGTAGCAAGATGATGATAATAACTATGTGTGGGTGTTTTACGTGCTGCATGGGAGTAGATGTACATAAAAGCATATTTACGTGTAGTATGTGGATGCATGTTATTTTGATGACGTGTTCTATTGTGTTGGTGTTTAGTGTATGTGTTGCGACTGTGAGACTGAGTTTGAGGTTGAGCAACCTGTTTATCCAGCCCGATCTCTAATTTCTTAGAGGCAGCATACACTTTATCATATTTAGCAAAAAGACCATTAATTCTAGCAGTAGCAACCTTGTATTTGTTTTTCTCTTCAGCAAGCTCTTTATTGAGTGCTGAAATATCACGTATTTGTTTCTCAATGATAGATTCGGCATCGTGTAAGCTTAATTTAAGCTTGGATACCTCCACGGTGTCCTCTGTGGGAGGTGTGTCTCTAACATTATCTAGTAAGCATGAAAGTCTATGGATCTCAGCTTCATGAGCCGTAATTTTATCCTTAGCATGTTTATACTTGCTAATAACCTTTTTTAGTCTTCAAGCAGATCACTAAAGGCATCACCAAGTTCATCAAAAGTGAAATCATCAAGAGGATTATGAGTTACCTTATCAGATGTTGCCATTAGGCAGACGTTAGCCGAGTCTTAGGGAGTGTCATCTTCCTTGTCTGAGTCACTGGCTTCCCTTTCATGCCAGATATTGGTATTGGCATACTTTCGTGAGGATGACTTCTTATACGTCTTCTCATATCTGCCTCCTTTATTTTCTACAGGGCAGTATTTTTTAACGTGTCCTATCTTCTTGCAGCCGAAGCAAGTGGGTTCTTCATCGTCTTCCTTTTGGTCTTTCTTTCTTTGGTTGAAGCGTAGAAACTTCTTGAAGTTGCTTACCAAGACTGCTTGATCATCACCATCGGAATTATCGTCGTCTCTCTCCTCTTGAATGGTTCTTCGACAATGATCTCTAAGCGTGATTTTCTTTTGCTTTGGAGTAGGTTCGTCGAAGTCTTTGAGATCGAGCTCATGAGTCATCTGCTTGCTCATCAGAGTTTCCATTGACATGTTGGTGAGATCATTGCCTTTGATGATTGCCTTCACCTTGGGGTTCCAAATTTTTGGTAGCCCCCTGAGCAGCTTACGGATCTTCTCATTGTTGGAGTATTCTTTGCCAAGGAAAGATAGCGGGTTGACAATGTCGAGGAACCTTGTGAACAGTTGAGTGATTGTCTCATTTGGCTTCATCTTTAATGCCTTGTATTCTTGTGTCAAACGACTGATCTTTGATTCTTTAACCTGTTTGGTTCCTTTATGGGTCACCTCCAGAAGCTTCCATATTTCATGTGAGGTGGAGCATGTAGAGACCCTGTTGAATTCAGTCATGTCTATGGCACACAAGAGAGCATTAATATCCCTAGCATCTAGACTAGCCGGTTTCTTTTTCTGGTCGGTATATTTGTCATGGGGTTTGTCAGTGAGTGTCCCCTCGACAGCAATTCTAGCAGGCTTCTTGTAACCATCAGTGATGATGGTCTAGAGATCAAAGTCTAGAGACTTGAGATAAAAACTCATTCCAGTCTTTCAATAGGTGAAGTTGGTTCCATCAAATAGGGGTGGCCTATTTGTGGACTGTCCCTCACCATAGTTGGTAAAGATAGATTGTGTGGTTGCCATGAATCATCTCTAGGATGTTAATCCGATACAAGAGAACAGAGCTCTGATACCAATTGAAGTACGTGTAGGTAACTCTAGAGGGGGGTGAATAGAGTTTGTGTCGATAATAACCAAATAAAAATTAACTCTTTCACCAACAGAATAATTATTCAGAGTATTAATGCAGAAATAAAAGAGATCAGAAAAGCATACGCAAATACAGCAGTTTTAAACTTGTTTCCCTCGTGGAAGACTAGTCCAGGCCTGAGAACTCTTGCTCAAGATTGAAATCCACTATTTTTGAAATAGAGGTACACCACGTGCCTTTACTCAGAAGCGCACACCAACTTCTTACACTTTTGCTAAGGTAAAACTTGGAATTGTCCAAGCGACTACTTTCAAACTCTTGTACAGAACTTCTAGCTGAATTTGTCACGACCCGTAACCAGTGTAGGGGCAGGAGAAGTGGGTACGTCCAGCCTACGTCGCAGTGTCGGCGGTAGAAAGCTGTCCTAGGTCACTATCACAATACTAAATACAATATGATATACTCTCCGAACGGAGGATAATCACAGAAGATACAACTCAATCACAAATCTAGAGATGGAAATAGCACGATATGATAGATATGAAATCTCAAAGAGAACATACAAACCGAGGAAAGTCTAAGTGTCTAAACGACACAACATCACAACATCCAAAAAATAATACAACTCTATAGTCAATACAAATGACATAAAGAAAATAAGATAAAGCCTAGCTTAGGAATGACGTCATCAGCTAGAGCTGGATTCTTCTATGGGTCCAACTTACATGTGTCGTCTAGATGGGCTCCATAGTAGGTTGGATAGAAGTCCTCGGTATCATCTGTAATATTTTCAATAGGTCTAGTCAGGATAGAAGCGAGCACAGTACATCTCACGCAGTTCATATCATGGCAGGAAATATAAAGCATGCAAAGAGTAAGATACATGAACTGTAAGAAGATATACATAAAAATGAGAGATATTTGTAAACTGGAAATATATACATGATAGGTAAGAACTGTAAGTGACTAGTGATTTAGAGCACAATATGGTTATATAAATATATTAGGTTATACAATAAAATGGGACTCCATTATACACGAGGGTACAATAGACATATACAATATTTATACAATATTTGTACAATGGGATTTGATTACATAAACAGTTTCTACTCACCCTCCCCAATCAATACACAAGGATACAATCAGTTATGTTACCTTGTACAATAGTTTCTCCATGAAGCTCATGTGATCATGAGAGTACGAGATGCACAATGAGTATACATGAATAGGGGTGTATAATAAATACAATATGTTCGTGAAACGCACATCACAATATATATCTGCTGAACATAATGGGGATAACATCGCAAGAGAAGAGCCATATAGTACCAATCTGTGATAACAATCGTGCCAGTATCAAGTAATGTAATCTAGAGCAAGAATATAAGTCCTGACAAGTATAAAACGATCAAAGAATGTACTCGCCTGTCACCATGAATGACTGATATGAATAGATGTCTGAACTGGAGTCTCAAAATCCTAGTTAAAGTAATTACAGGTTATAATGCATTCAGAAATAAGGTAAATGAAGTATACGATGCAGTCTACATGATTCTAAGTCAAATCTAGGTCAAAGTCAACTCTAAGCCAAACCTGGTCAACTGTCTAGGTCAAACTAGGTCAAACAAAGTCAAACTAGGTTACACTAAGTCAAAGGTTAACCATCAGTTGACTTTTAGTCAACTGGTCAACCATAGTCAACCCCTAATCCAATCTTGGTCAATAAGTCAAGATTGGTCAACTAGGAGTCCAACTTGGTCACCCACTAGTCCATCTAGGTATTCCCATATGACACTCATCTATATCTATACTATCATATAGATATATACACATATCTCTCAAATATATATCTAATATACTCTATAGATATCACTATGAACATATAAAGTAAACCCTCAACTCTAATCCCAAGCCTATAGGCTAAAACCTATAATATACCTATATACTTGTAATAAATCTCAAATCATACTCACACATAACTCAAACTCAAACTCTAACTCACTCACTAACTCACTCACACTCTTATTCAAACTCTAACTCAGAAATTAACCACACACTCATGCACCAATCACCTACTAACTCACAACTCAAATCTCACACTTATCTACCAAATCAAACTCGCCCTTACTTAACTCAAACTCATTCACACACTTGCTCACTGCTGCTGATGCCTAAAGATGGCAGCCAAGTGCTGCTGAATACCATGCCAAGCCAGGCCTAGGCAGGGCAGTACCCTGCTGCTGTTGGCAGTCAAGGCCTATGCCGAGCCTAGTAAGCAAGGCAGTGGCCTTGCTCACTGCCTACAGCTGCTGTACTGGAAATCAGCAGGCTGCTGCTCTATTTCCCTACTAGGATACCTATATATATATATATATATATATATATATATATATATATATATATATATATATATATAATTCCGGCGTTCCTAGCGTAAGTGGCAGGAGGGGGGCTCTCGGTGGGGAGACCCGGGATCGAGCCCTCCTCCCGCACAAGCCGGTTGGGTGGCGTAGCCACGGGCTTGTGCGAGGATGACCGGACACCCAAAATATATATATTTATATTTATATATATATATATATATATATATTTTATATATATATATATATATATATATATATATATATATATATATAAACTTATAGCTAAACTAAATATCCAGATATCTATCTACATGTACATCTAAACTTATAACTAAACTAAATAAAAACCATTACATATATAAGTAGACTTTTGAAACCAAAACCTAATATCCAACATACATACATATATATAGATATGAGTCCATATATCCTAATATGTATTTACATTCAGGTTAATGTATCTTCATATGGGCACACACTGAATTACATATAATCAGTTACATATATATACATACAAACTACCAATTTGTAAACAAAACTCAAAACCAAATTGAAAACCAAACAAACCATGAAACCAAATCTTTTCGAAGCTATCTAAACCCATGCAAAACATTTAAAACTTATTTGAAATCCTTAAATCGAATTTTATCACAAATTCTCATTTTTGAAATACAAAACATCATCTATCAGTCAAAAACGTATTTTCGAACCCAAGTTTTCAACCAAAACCAAATCAAACATTCGTGTCAGGGGGAAAGGGTGATGTGTCGACATGGGGGTGATGTGGTGTCTTTACTATGTCCAAAAAGTGACACAAAGTGTCAAGAAATTGTATATCAAAGAGTGTCTCACTGTGCACAAAGAGAGGGCTCGTGCACGTGTGTCGAGCCCTCTATGACACGATATACGAACTCACAAGTGTCGTGCACGTGTCCACAACTAGTCTAAGTCTAGGGGTAGGGTTAGGGTAGCCTGACACGAGTCCCGTGTCCTCATCTTCGCCCACAAAGTGCGTATCAGTGGCACATGTGCGCGCGTGTGTGCGTGTGGTCGAGACAGTGCAGATCAAAATTCTCCTAAACTACTCGATGATATTGCCTAAAATTTAAGGATGATCCTGACAGAGGGTGTCCCTTCGTGTCCCTGAAATTTCAGGTCGGATGGAGCTGTGTTGTGTCCTACAGGACACTCGAGCAGCAGGGGAGCACAGTACTCCCCTGTGCAGTGTCCAAACAGTAGGTTCGTGTCCAATTTGGACACGAATAGAGACCCAAAACCAACTCAGTCATTCACAAGTCGAAACCCCACCTATTAGGCTACCCAAATCTGAAATTGGTTTCAAATTTGGTTAACATGCACTCCATTTGGGCATTTCACCAAACACCTTTATCTACCCTCCGATACGTGTCCGATACTCATATCAAACGGACAAAAAATCCTACCAAACTTGGGCTACACCTAGGGGAACCCTAAATGAATGCATCTATGAAGAAAAACCATGATTTCAATGGGGTTAGATAGGTTTTACCTATTGAGGGTGAAACCTCAATACAAAGGGTTAAAATGAGAATCCTCTTTTGAACTCCTATTGCCCAAAGCTCTTCAAATCCTTGCTATCAAGCCTCCACTAGCCTCTACTACTGTAGGGGAGTCCAACACAATTCGTTTAGTCCAATTTGGAGGAGAAATGAAGAATTGTTGAAGGTTTAGGGAAGAACTATGTTAGGGCTCTTTGTAGGTATTTTAAAAAAGGGCAGAAACACTACATGATGATACTTATAGGGGATTTTCTAGGTTATGGCTAGTCATCTCAATAGGAATTAGGGTTTTGGCAATGTCTAGATGTGTGGCTAAGGTTCTTCCATGCAATTAAAGTCTAAATCAAAGGCTTACATATAAACTAGGTTTTTCTTACTAATATCTATACAAAATATCTTACCAATCACAATATCTAGATATTTGTAAGCTTGGCATCTAGTAGGAAAGTTCTAATCATCATCTAATCCTCATGACTAATCTAGATTAGGCTAAACTTGTAGATCAAGTCTCAAATAATTAACTAGCACATACTTAATTAATATAATTTATAATTTCTCAAAATTGTCAAATTGACCAAAATACCCCTAGGCTAAAAAGTTGTAATTAGTCATCCTAATCACATGATTAGGTCTCCATGGTCATGTTTAGTCTCTAGGTCATGCAGTCTCTACGGTTGCACTAGCAAAACATCAAAATCACAAGTCATGATTTTAAATAGTTTTAATTTATCAAAAATTACCATAAATCATATCATAATTTAAATAACCTTATTAAATATTAAAAAAATACAAAAGTTCAAAATTACCCTCATTTTAGAAATTGGGTGCTACAAGTTTATCCTCCTTAGAAAAATTTTCTCCTCGAAATTAAGATGGTCGTACTCCTTCTAGGTCAAACCCCCAACAAAAGCTCGAAGCCTCTTCCTAACACCACACAAGCTCGACAAGTAAAATATGGGTAGTAGGCTTAAAACAGGTCATGTCCAAAATTTGGCTCGACAGGTTTAGGTTGAAAAGGTGTTCCCAATTCGAGTTGAAAATAAAAGCGACTCCGTGGGGTAAATCAATATGGGATATTGTGTCAGGAAAGTCATATGAAGCAAATGAAGCACAAGATGGTGTGTCCGAGTGGGCCACGAAGGTCATGGGTGTATGGTGTCATATTTAGGTCATGTTTGTGAAATTGGTTTTGAGAAAACAACTAGTCTTGTGCTCCTAAATAAAAAGTCATGGTAATTTGCATATGATAATCATAATTTAAGTGGGAAAGGTCGAATGGCCTAAATTGAACCGGAAGTTGTGATGCAAAAGTATACAAGGGAACAAGTTGAGTGGGACAGACTCTGGTCATGAGTGCCAGACTGGGAAGATAAGAAAAATAATGAATCAATCAGGGCTGTAAGGCAGTATCATCTTATATAAAACTGGAAACTGGCTGCAATGGTCACCATTCTAAGGTCAGAATTACACTATCAATTCTAAGTCAAAAAGTCCTAACACAATTCATCAATTCATTATATTTAGAAGAAATTTATATCAAAGGAAGTTATACAAAGGATTATACTAACAACTAAAACTACTCCTACTCCTAAGTTAATTGAAGAAGAACAAACAACAATTTTTTTGAAAAGACTGAATTAAAAAAGTAGAATGATATTTTATAAACCTACTTGAGATAAAATATGATAATCATATGTGTCTGTCCAAAATTATGATACTCAGAATCATCGTCATACTAGTAAGCAGGGCTACGATAACCATAGAGTCCATACTAAGGTACATAACTCTAAAATAATGGTATTTAAAATTTTTGCTCTGCTGCTAGCTTGGCTGCGAAAACCTTAAATTCCTATACCCGAGAAATATATCCAAAATCAGATTGTATGTCCTCACCATGATTGCTAATATGACTGTAGAAGATTCTATATTCCATAACTAAGTCGACCTAGCCTATACGATTCATCTTGGTAGAATATTTTAAATTAACCTTGATTACCAAGAATCAAATTCATCAACAAACAAGGAAATTAAACAGAAGCTGTTGGAATCAAATTTTGAGATATTCATAATGAGCTTCTCAAGGGTCATCCAAGGAATCTCTCAAGTAGTCCTAACAGTGATTGAGTATCCTCTCAACTAAAGCCTATTCCTTAACTCTACTCGCAGGTGCACAACAGTACAAGTAATCGTCGTACTACTACGACTTCGCACAAATGCAAATCTCAACCTGCATGGGCCACCACTAAAAACGTGTCACGACCCGTACCCAGTGTAGGAATATGAGAAGTGGGTACATCCAGCCTACGCCGCATTATCGACGGTAGAAGGCTGTCCTAGGTCACTATCATAATACTAAATATTATATGATATACTCTCCGAACGGAGGACAATCACAGAAGATACAACTCAATCACAAATCTAGAGATGGAAATAACACGATATGATAGATATGAAATCTCAAAGAGAACATACAAACTGAAAAAAAGTCTAAGTGTGTAAACGACACAATATCACAACATCCAAAAAATAATACAACTCTAAAGTCAATATAAATGACATAAAGAAAATAAGATAAAGCTTAGCTAATCTAGTCTAATCAGCAGGCATAACATCCTCAGCTAGAGCTGGATCCTCCTGTGGGTCCAACTCATATGTATCGTCTAGATGGGCTCCATAGTAGGTTGGATAGAAGACCTCGGTATCATCTATAATATTTTTAACAGGTCCAGTCAGGACATGAGCGAGCACAGTACATCTCACGCAGTTCATATCATGGCAGAAAATATAAAGCATACAAAGAGTAAGATACAAGAACTGTAAGAAGATGTACATAAAAATGAGAGATATTTGTAAACTGGAAATATATACATGATAGGTAAGAACTGTAAGTGACTAGTGATTTAGAGCACAATATGGTTATATAAACATGTTAGGTTATACAATAAAATGGAACTCCATTATACACGAGCGTACAATGGACATATACAACGTTTATACAATATTTGTACAATGGGATTTGATTACATAAACATTTCCTACTCACCCTCCCCAATCAATACACAAGGATCCAATCCAGTTATGTTACCTTGTACAATAGTTTCTCCATGAAGCTCATGTGATCATGCGAGTACAAGATGCACAATGAGTATACATGAATAGGGGTGTATAATAAATACAATATGTTCGTGAAACGCACATCACAATATGTATTTGTTGAATGCAATAGGAATAACATCGCAAGAGAAGATCCATATAGTACCAATTCGTGATAACAGTCGTGCCAGTATCAAGCAAAGTAATCTAGAGCAAGAATATAAGTCCTGACAAGTATAAAACGATCAGAGAATGTACTCACCTGTCACCATGAATGACTGATATGAATAGATGTCTGAACTGGAGTCTTAAAATCCTAGTTAAAGCAATTACATGTTATAATGCATTCAGAAATAAGGTAAATGAAGTATACGATGCAGTCTACATGATTCTAAGTCAAATCTAGGTCAAAGTCAACTCTAAGTCAAACTTGATCAACTGTCTAGGTCAAAGTAGGTCAAACAAAGTCAAACTAGGTTATACTAAGTCAAAGGTTGACCATCAGTTGACTTTTAGTTAACTAGTCAACCATAGTCAACTCCCAATCCAATCTAGGTCAACAAGTCAAGATTTGTCAACTAGGAGTCCAACTTGGTCACCTTCTAGTATATCTAGTTATTCCCATATGACACTCATCTATATCTATATTATCATATAGATATATACACATATCTCTCAAAAACATATCTAATATACTCTATAGATATCACTATGAACGTATAAAGTAAACCCTCAACTCTAATCCAAGCCTATAGGCTAAAACCTATAATATATCTATATACTTGTAATAAATCTCAAATCATACTCACTCATAACTCAAACTCAAACTCTAACTCTAACTCTAACTCACTCACACTCTTATTCAAACTCTAACTCATAAATTAACCACACACTCATGCACCAATCACCTACTAACTTACAACTCAACTCTCACACTCATCTACCAAATAAAACTCACCCTCACTTAACTCAAACTCATTCACACTTTTACTCACTATTGCTGATGCCTAAACATGGCAGCCAAGTGATGCTGAATACCATGCCAAGCCAAGCCTAGGCAGGGCAGCACCCTGCTGAGTCAAGGCCCAAGCTAAGCCTAGTAAGCAAGGTAGTAGCCTTGCTATCACGCCCCAGAACCAGAATACTGGAGAGCGGGGGCAGACATAGCCAGCTACGTATATTGAAATGGAAGACCACCTCTTTATACGGTCACGGCTGTCTAGAAACATGAGGGTTTACTACAAGCCAACAGTCTCTTATGGTCATGAACAAACCTAATGTCTCAATCACAAGCGAGTAAGTAAGGTCGCAAGATGTATGATCATTAAATATACAATAATAAGGCGTCCCAAATATTACATATTCAGCTGATCATGAAGCTAGTCGTACAAAATACGAGGACTAGCAAGAGTTAAGTCATACATGATCAACCCTAGGATTTGTTAATCATGTTTACAGCCCGTAGACAGACAGTAAGTAAAGTGTATCGAGCTAACAGGTGCTCGTCGGCTAAACGCCTCAAAAGAATAATTTTTACAATAGAGTGAGTGAAACAAAATAGAAAACCCACTCGTAGCCCGGGTTCTTTCTAGTCGCCACCATCGGGCTGGAAGCTTGGTAGATCCTCGGGAACTGCTCCGAAATCTGGCCACACAAAACCAGCTGGGTCAACCCCAGAAAGAGCAAGTGCCACAAGGGAGCCACGAAATAAGAACAAAAGCCAGCAACTAGCACAAGAAAATCTAATATTTAAAACTAGAATTACGAAAACATGTCAGGATGATATACGATGAGATAACCATGGAACTATTCCGATAGCCTGGTTACAACCCGTAAACCAAACAAGGACCGGGGTTGTAACCCTTCATCTGAACAGAACTTGGTTTCCCACCATTTATCGGTAAGATAATAATGCAAGAAATCAAGACAGGGAGCAATCTTGTACTGGATCAAGACATGGCTAAACTGGTTATACCTCATTCAATCAATCACGGCCAAGCAGATACTACGGCTTACTACTTTAACTAACAAGGGTTATCACAGGCCTAATTACTAACAAGATGCAGTGAGATTGTTCCACAGCCACAAGCCCTGCAGACCATCCAGGTTATCCAGGTCAAAAATTAGGGATTGAATTCAGGTGGGTACATTGCCCAGAAGACAAATGTATCCTTAGGTGACTTAGAGGGTGCAACACGCGACGGTGTGCTGGAAATGTGCCCTACTCGACGGCAGGCTACAGATCCCAAGAGCGCCCAGGTAACGGGATTGCTTGTAGCTGTGTCATCTCTTCATGACTACTGAGTTATTCTAGTTATTAACCTTAATCCATTTTGGTAGGTACTCCTGACAGTGGTACTCATGAGTCCCATCCTAGACATGATGTAAGACAGGACAAGTTGATTTAACAAGCAAGCAAGAAAGAACTACCCACGGTGTCAAGGCAAGTCAAGTTAATTAGCCGTCGCAACAGCATTAAGATAAATCATGTCAGGGTACTTGTCAGGAGTGCGCCATGACGGGCCACTATCATGTCAGGTTGGTTATGTCAGGAGTGCACCACTACGGGTCACTGTCGTGTTATACTAGTTCCTTGTCATACCATGCCATGTACAATGGTCATTCCAAACATATTAAGTAAAATTAAGTTTATGACAAAAGGCATAAGGATATAAAATGGGCGTAAAATATCTAATAAAATATCAATATACAGGGCTACAGAAGAGCCAAGCTTAAAGAAATAAGACCAAAACTCCAAGAGCCAATGGATTAAGCAAGGGGTCAAGAGAGCTGCGTACGCTCAAAAGTCACGCACGCATGAGGGCTGCGTACGTTCAAAAGTCACGCACGCAGGAGGGCTGCGTACGTTCAAAAGTCACGCACGCAGGAGGACTGTGTACGTTCAAAAGTCACGCACGCAGGAGCTGCGTACGAACAAAAGTCACGCACGCAGAAGCTGCGTACGAACAAAAGTCACGCACGCAGGAGCTACGTACGAACAAAAGTCACGCACGCAGGAGCTACGTACGAACAAAAGTCACGCACGCAGGAGAGCGGCATACGTAAAAAGTTACGCACGCCAGAGAGCTGTATACGTAAAAAGTCACGCACGCCAGAGAGCTGCATACGTGAAAAGTCACGCACTCAGGAGAGCGGCATACGTGAAAAGTCACGCACGCCAGAGAGCTGCATACGTGAAAAGTCACGCATGCAAGAGAGCGGCATACGTGAAAAGTCACGCACGCCAGAGAGCTGCATACGTAAAAAGTTACGCACGCAGGAGGACTGCGTACATTCAAAAGTCACGCACGCAGGAGGACTGCGTACGTTCAAAAGTCACGCACGCAGGAGCTGCGTACGAACAAAAGTCACGCACGCAGGAGCTGCGTACGAACAAAAGTCACGCACGCAGGAGCTGTGTACGAACAAAAGTCACGCACGCAGGAGAGCGACATACGTAAAAAGTTACGCACGCCAGAGAGCTGCATACGTGAAAAGTCACGCCCGCTAGAGAGCTGCATACGTGAAAAGTCACGCATGCAGGAGAGCGGCATACGTGAAAAGTCACGCACGCCAGAGAGCTGCATACGTAAAAAGTCACGCACGCAGGAGAGCGACATACGTGAAAAGTCACGCACGCCAGAGAGCTGCATACGTGAAAAGTCACGCATGCAAGAGAGCGGCATACGTGAAAAGTCACGCATGCCAGAGAGCTGCATACGTGAAAAGTTACGCATGCAGGAGAGCGGCATACGTGAAAAGTCACGCACGCAGGGTCTGGGTCTTCTTCTCCATGGCTGAGAAGAAGCTCTCATGGCTCCTAAAACTTCAAGGCATCACAACTTGGTCATCCGAACTCCAAATCCAGATTTCCAAAGTTCTAACCAGGGTGGAATTGAACTCTCTTCCATATGAAAACATCAAAACCCATAAAAATCCAATTTAAGTAGATCAAAACCATGCAAAACCAAAAATAGGGAAAACCTAGATCTAGAACAATGGAGACTCCAAATCACAAAATCCCAAGTACTAATGTTGATCACCATGTCCTAATCTAGCAAATGGACAAATAAAAGAAGGTTCTCATGTGGTGGCAAGGTACACTTGCCTATGGGTGGGTGTTGTGGAGAGGAAGGAGAAGAGTGTTGTGTAGAGGAAGGAGAAGAAGAAATAAATGGTGGTTTATGAGGAGAGAGAAAGGTTGGTAGAGTTTTAAAGAGGGTGGGATGTGGTGTGTTGAGGGTGGAGTATAGGCTAAGGTGTTCCAATACACTAAACCAAACCAAACCAACCCAAACCAATTAAAACCGAGCCATGTCAAAAAAACTTAAGAATACGAGAAATACCAAAATTCCACAAGTTGAGAAAAGAAAAGAAAAAAAATAAAAATAAAAAATACATGCCAAAATCCAGATACGAGTATAAATACGAAATACGAAAAAATACGGGAAATGAAGGTGACACTTGCTCACTGCCTACGGCTGCTGCACTGGAAATCAGCATGCTGCTGCTCTATTTTCCTACTCCAGGACTACCTATATACTAGGATACCTATATAGACATATATCTGTATATATATATATATATATATATATATATATATATATATATATATTATTTATATATATATATATATATATATATATATATATATTTATATATATATATATATATATATATTATATATATATATATATATATATATATATATATATATATATATATATATATATATATATATATAAAATATATATATATATATATATATATATATATATATATATATATATATATATATATATCCAGATATCTATCTACATGTACATCTAAACTTACAGCGAAACCAAATAAAAACTAATACGTATATAAGTAGACTTTGGAAACCAAAACCTAATATCCAACATACATACATATACATATATATATGAGTCCATATATCCTGATATGTATTTACATTCAGGTTAATGTATCTTCATATGGGTACACACTGAATTACATATAATCAGTTATATATATATATATATATATATATATATATATATATATTATATATATCGGCGTCTCCTCCTCCTCTCCCCCCGCGTGGCGTCGAGATGGGCGGACCGATGCTCCGCCCCCGGCCGCCGTGTCTCCCTCCGTCTCCCGGAGCAGCCCCCTCCCCTCCGGCTCGACGGAGGGGGCCCTGCGGCCCCTCGGGCCCTGCACTGACCTCGCCCCCCTCCCCGCCGTCGTGTCCCCCTCCCCTCGCCCCGGAGCTCCGCCTCTGCTGCCTCGTCCCCGGCGTCGTCCAGAGACCCTCTCCAGTCCCCTTCCTTCTCATGGGCGACGCCCAGGGCCTCCGGCCGGTGCGCACCGCCCCCTGCTCTCTTTTCTCCGCTCTTCCCTTTGCCTTCTCGTCGCTCGTCCCGACGGAGACCCCATCTCTCGAGTCACCTTCGAGCCTCCGTCCCCGGCGCCTCCGAGTCGCCGCCCCTGGCGCCGTTTCCTTCCCCCGCCGAGCTGACCCTCCGCCTAGTCTTCGGTCCTCGAGCGGGCCTCGTCGGTGCTCCGTCTCTCTGGCGTCCACCTCCCGGCGGGTCTGCGCCACCCCCTGTCGACGTGTCCCGCACCACCTCGGGCCCCCCACACCCCTTCGGTACTGGCGCCCTCGGGCCCCGCGTATGGTTCAGCCCCTCGGGACGCGTGCTTGACCGCCACGTGGCCCCCATTTTCCCTGTAATACTGTTTGTTTTTGAATTTTGAATCGGGCCTGCGCCCGATTACATTGGGTTGGGTTTGGGGGTCTCTCTGGGTGTTGGGACCCGGCCCTGTATTTCTGCTGTTTTATTCAATGAATTTTGCTTTTTGAAAAAAAAATAAAATAAAAAAAACAAAAAAATATATATATTATATATATTATATTATATTATATTATATTATATTATATTATATTATATTATATTATATTATATTATATTATATTATATTATATTATATTATATATATATATTATATATATATATATATATTTATATATATATATATATATAATATTATATATATATATATTATATATTATATATATATATATATATATATATATAAAATATATATATATATATATATATATATATATATATATTATATTATATTATATATATATATATATATATATATATATATATATATATATATATAAAAGAGGGAAATGAGAGTGTGTGTGGGTGTGTATGAGAGGGCTCTCTTGTTGTGAGGGTGCTGTGGAAGGCTAAAACCTGAGAACAAACTTACATATGTATTATATATACACACTATATACATATATACAAGATCCGTCTTCGCGAAAGTTATTTCAAATATTAACAGCGATAAATTCATGAAAACAGAATCAAAAAATACCAACTTTTAGTTCTAACTGGCATTTCGTCGAACACGTGTTCCATAGGACCGACACGTGTCCGATACGGCTATCAAACGAATATAAAAGCCTACCAAACTTCATGCACAGGTCCGAGGTACCTATATGGATGCATCTATGAAGAAAAATAAAAAATAACAGGTGTTTAGAGGGGTGTACCTATTGAGAGTCAATATCTTAATGTAACAAGCCTCCAAACGCATCAATGTCGATTTCCTCCGGTCCAACGCCTCTGATTCCTCGCTAGAAAGTCTCCAGTAGGTTCCTCTCCTCCCAACAGTCGCAACGCATTTTGTTTGGCAGGATTTGGGTGAGAAACGAGAGAAATGGACCTTTGGAGGAGAAGGAGAAAAGTAGGGTTTTTGAACCTGTAACGGCTACTAGGTTTTCTCACAATGAGAGGGGGCTGCTGTTTTTGGCCGACCATAGCATGGGAGATTAGGGTTAGGGTTTGGTCATGGGCCAAACACTCCTCTGGTTTCTTAAAAGCCCAATGACAAAAAGGCTAAATAGGTTATATGAAAAATAACATTAAAATGATTTTAAAGCTTCCTAAAATGGACAATAGCTCTAAATTAAAAATCTAAAAAGCTAATTAAGTTTCTAATTACATTATTAGGCTTCTAATCAAGTTTGACTATGTTTATACCACCTTTTACTACCAAACACATCAATCAAAGCTACACAACAATTAATTTAATTAATAAATTAATAAAATTCAAAATTAGCGCACAATGACTAAAATACCCCTAATTAGAAAAAGTGAGTGTGACAAATCTACCCTCCTTAAAATAATTCTGTCCTCAAAATTAAAGACAAAACTGAACAGATGAGAAGGATAGAAAAATCATACCTCAATGCTGAAAACGATAAGGGTATTGCTCGCGCATCTCATCCTCCCTCCCCCAGGTAAACTCACGTTGAGAGTGATGCCTCCATGCTACGCGAACCAAGGGCATCGTCTGGCTCTGGTTCCTCAGCACCTTCTCCGGTCGATCCAGAATCACCACAGGCTGTTCTGGATAACTAAGAGTAGGGCCCACCTCAATCTCGGAATGATCCAGTACATAGCTGGGGTCTGCCACATACTGTCTCAACTGTGACACGTGGAATACATTGTGGACCCCCTCTAATACAGGGGGCAAGTCCAGTCTTTATCACACGTTACCGACTCTTCCGCTGATAACGAAAGGCCGATGAAGCACGGACTAAGCTTTCCACCTCCACCAAAGCGAATAGTACCACGCGTTGGAGATATCCTTATGAATACTAAATCTCCAACCTAGCACAAACATGGTCTTAAGCTTAACTATAATAATCACATGATCAAACAAAATCACAAAACAAACAAAATTCTAATCCTAAGTCTAAGTTGTACCTCAAACTACAAAGGTCTTCGGTGGCTATCGGCAAAAAAGCCACTGTCTGTCCTGCGCCACGTGAAGTCGATCTCTGATGAGCTTCACCTTTTCAGCTACGTCAACAACCATCTCAGGTCCCAATAAAGCTCGCTCTCCAACATCATCCCAAGACAAAGGAGTACGATATCTACGCCCGTACAATGCCTCGAATGGTGATATCCCAATGGTGGCCTGGAAACTGTTGTTATATGCAAACTCTACTAAGTGCAAATGAACCTCCCAAGAACCTCAAAATTCTAGGACACAAGTCGGCAGCATGTCCTCGAGTGTTTGAATAGTCCTTTCTGACTGTCCGTCCGTCTGAGGGTGATATGCAGTATTACACTTGAGCTGAGTACCCAAACTAATAGGCAGACTCCGTCAAAAATGGAAAGTAAAGCGACTATCTCGATCCAAGATAATGCTCACCGAAACTCCATGAAGTCTGACAATCTGACGTACGTACATCTCTGCTAACTTCTCTATACACAAACCCACTTTGAATGGCAAGAAATGGGCTGATTTGGTCAACCTGTCTACGATTACCCAAATTGCGTCTTTTTCTCCAGGTGTACGTGGCAATCCTGAAACAAAGTCCATCGTAATGTGCTCACACTTCCACTCCGAAATGGGCAATGGCTGTAATAGTCCTCCTGGCCTCTGCCTCTCTGCCTTAACCTGCTGAGAGACTAAACATCTGGCTATGAAGCGTGCTACCTCCCGCTTCATTCCATACTACCATACATGCTCTTTCAGATCTCTATACATCTTGTTGGCACCTGGATGCATAGAGTACTGAGAACGATGGGCCTCCTACATAACATGCTTCTGAAGGTCTCCACTAGGCACACACAGTCTGGAACCGTACCTCAAAGCGCCATTCTCTACAATGACAAACTAATCCACAAGTCCAGATCAAGCCTGCTCTCAAATACACCATAGAGTAACATCGTCGAACTGAGCCGACTTGATCCTCTCCATCAAGTTCGACTGAATCTGCAATCCCCACATCTGTATCTCAACTTTCGGCACTATCACCTCGATCCCCAGGCTCTCCAGATCTGCTAATAAGTGACGATCCATCGTCAAACACATGGCCACTAGATACCTACTTAAGGCATCGACAACCATGTTGGCCTTCCATGGTTGATACTGCAACGAAATATCGAAGTCCTTCATCAACTTCAACCATCTCCTCTGCCTCAGGTTGAGCTTCTTCTGTGTAAACACATACTTTAAGCTCTTGTGATCTGTGAAGATCTCTACACGCTCTCCGTATAGATAGTGCTTCCACAACTTAAGAGTAAAGATAATTGTCGCCAACTCCAAGTCATGGGTAGGGTAGTTCTTCTCATGTGGACGTAATTGCCTGGATGCATAGGCAATCACCTTTCTATGCTGCCGTAAGACACAACCCAGACCCTTTTCTGAGGCGTCACTATAGATAGTGAACCCGCCTGATCCTGATGGCAATGTCAGAATCGGGGCTATCGTCAGTCGCTTATTCAACTCATCAAAAGCAACCTAACATTCCTCTGACCAAATAAAATCTGTGTCCTTCCGGGTCAGCCTAGTCAATGGCTCTGTAACCCAGAAAAAATCCTGAATAAACCTCCTATAGTAGCCTGCCAATCCCAAAAAGCTCGTGATCTCCGTAACTGAACTCGGTGCTGTCCATGCCTCAACTGCTCTAATCTTCTTCAGGTCTACTGAGATTCCATCCCCAGTCACAACATGACCTAGGAAATCAACTAGATCCAAGAAGAACTCACACTTCGAGAGCTTGCCATAAATCTGCTCCTCCCTGAGAGTCTCCAAAACCACTCTCAAATGCTCCTCATGTTCCTCCAGGGTCTTCTAATACACCAAAATATCATCGATGAACACCAACACAAACTTATCTAAGTACAGGTGGAACACCTTGTTCATCAAGTTCATGAACACCGACGGGGCGTTAGTTAACCCAAACGGCATCACCATGAACTCAAACTAGGCATACCATGTCCTGAATGTTGTCTTCAGAATATCCTCCTTCTTCACCTTTACTTGATGGTAACCTGACCTTAGATCAATTTTGGAGAATACCTTCGCTCCGCTCAACTAATTGAATTGATCATCGATCCTCGACAGCGGGTACTTGTTCTAGATCGTGAGGCTATTGAGAGCCCTGTAGTCGATACACATTTGTACCGACCCATCATTCTTCGGTACAAAGAGTATCGGTGCACCCCATGGTGAAAAACTCGATCGGATGAAGCCTTTGTCCAGCAACTCATCCACCTGCTTCTTCAACTCCACTAGCTCGCTGTTGTTCATTCTATATACGTGCTGAGATATCGGCTCTGTGTCGGGCACCAAACCGATAGAGAACTCCATATCTCTGTCAGAAGGTAACACTAGCAACTCCTCTGGAAATACATCCATGAACTCAGCTATCAATGGATGTGGCATGCTCTGCTCCTCTACTAAAACTCTGTAGAAAACTCTGCTGCTCTTCTCCACCTCCTATCTGGTGAACTCAAACTCTGGCTCATCTGGCACTCTGAAAAGAACACTGCAATCGCAACAATCTATACTAGCATGGTGCCTGCTCAACCAATCTATATCGAGTATAATATCATAGTTCGGTAATGGCATTACGAGCAGACTTACATCCAGTTCTCGGCCTCCCAAAACTACTCTTCAATCGTTGCAAATATCATGGACGAGGATGATACCGCCTCCAGTCATGATCTTGCAAGTCTTAGGCATTGATTTAGAAGAAAGCTGGTGTCTAACAGCAAAAGATACAAACAGAAAGCTATGGGAAACCCCCAAATCAAACAAAGTGAATGTAGGAAAAGAGTCGAGAAAAATAGAACATGCTATCAGATCTCCATCTGCCTCTGCATCCTCAGCTGACATGGCAAAAGCTCACCCCTGCTGACCTCCTATGGTCTGCTGCTGGTGTTGGATAAACTTCTGTTGCTGAGTCTGCAATGGTCCCTTCTACTGACTCGCTGGAGCCTTGGCTCCTGCTCCCAGAGCTGTACGTCCTGAAGACATGGGACAGTCCTTCAGCTGGTGTCCCATTGAACCACAAAGTAGGTGCTTGCCTAGCCTCTTCCTACACTCTTTCCACACATGTCTTGGCTTCTTGCAGAAAGTGCAACTGATGACTTGCTGCTGTCTAGGTGCCTGCTGTATCTGCTTCTGCTAAAAAGGTGCCCGACCTTGACTTTGGAACTGTTGTTGTTGGAACGGCTTCTTCTGATGCTGCTGCTGATAATGGGGCCTCATGGCCGGGCCCCTACTGCCGTCGACTCCATGTGAATCACGACCTCTCTTCAGCTTCAGTTCAAGGTCATCCTACGCTGCCATAGCTCCTGATAGAATCTCCTCAAAGGTAGCATTTCTGTCACTCTTGGTCAAGGACTTGACATCCTTAACCAAGCCCTTTCTGAACCTCCTTGCCTTTGCTGCCTCGCTAAGGCCTTCAAGAAATCTGCTGAGGCGACAGAACTCTCCGGCATACTCCTTTACTGTCTGGTTCCCCTGAACCAGATTCTCGAACTACGTCTCCAAGGCGCCCAGTGCTTTGTCGGAAAAGAACTTCTCCTTGAAAAGCTTCTTGAAAGCCTCCCAAGTCTGCCCCTCTGTACCAACTCTGGGTCGGTCTGATACCATGTGCGAGCAAGGTCCTGTATCTGGCTGCCCGCTGTCTCTATCTGAAGTCTAGCTAGTATCTCCATGAGGCAAAGGATCTCCTCTATATGTTCGATCCAGTCGTCGACATATAGGATACCCTCAGTACCCTTGAAGTCTTGCGGTCGCATCTTCTAAAATTCTTCAATGCCCAGAGTCCTCACCTGGTATGGCTGTATCTGCCCTTCTAGTGGTTGGGCAGTCACCTTCTTTATTGCCATCATGGCTAGCTGATGGGCATTGTCAATGTCCTGACTCATATCCTCTGCTTGGCACCGCTGAGTCTCCATCATCTGCTGCATTAAGGCAAAGAACTATACCATATCAACTGTCCCTTGAGGCGGTATTGGTAGCATCCCCTGAACCCCTAGGGTAGTCCTCAAAATTGGTGGAGAAGCACCCCCAAAGCTGCAGACGCTCCCACCTGAGCAGGAACAAGAGGTACTGTGGTCCCAGGGTCCTGCTGAGTCAGGAGAGAAGTGGCAGACCTCTCAGTAGTATCCCTTAGGCCAGAGCAATACGATCGTGTCTCCACCATCCTGAAGACAGATCAAGCAAGGAATCAATTACTGAGAAAGAAGCGATATAATCAAAGGAGGATAGTTTATTTCAAAAGAAGGCAATTAGCAACAAGAATTAGATAAGAGTTTTTCTAATGTGATTGAGTACCTTAACTTATATCCTATATCCTACTGCAGGCTGTAGTGATACTCAAGTTCGAGTACCACTACGAAATCGTATTAGTTGCAACTGGACTTGTATGGGCCACCACAAAAAGCATGTCACGAGCCGCACCAAGTGTAAGTGCACGAGAAGTGGGTACGTCCAGCCTATGCTGCAGTGTCGACGGTAAAATGCTATCCTAGGTCACAACATCTAACAATATTACCATACCTGTACAATAATATACGCTCCAAAAGGAGGATAATATAAAGGTACATCTCAATCACAGAATCTATAATGGAATAAAGAGATAAAAGATGGATAATAGTCTCAACTGAGAACTACAACTGAAATAAATAAGTTTGGAAGTTCAAAACAACATCAAAACCCAAATAACTGAAAGTACATCTCAAGACAAAACAATCTAAGTAAAAAACTAGTCTAGAAGTCCAACTAGACAATGGGCAAGTCCTCAGCGACTGCTGGATCCTTCTGAGGGTTCAAGTAGCCAGTGTCATCTAAGCCTATGCCATAATATGTAGTGTAGAACTCCTTATCATCACCTGTATATTTTCAACAATCCAATCAGAACGGAAACGGGCACAATACATCTTATGCAATTCATATCTTGACAAAAAAATATAAAGCATATGATAGATTAAGATACATGAAACACTTTAAGAAATAAGCATGAAAAGAAAGAAAGGAACTGATAAACGAAGCCATCTATATATGATAATAGAGAACTGTAAGTAACTATGTGATTTAGAGTACATGATAGGCATATGAACGGCTTGATTTGCACATGATTACACTAAAGAGTTTGTACATGATTACACTACTATGTGATTTAGAGTACAAGATAGGCATATGAATACCCTGACTCCCGTGCCACCGCCCCGCGGCTGCACGTGCCACCGGAGCAACCTGCGCGCGGCGAACTGCCGCAGTCGCAGCAACCACAGAAGGAAACAACAGCAGCAGGAGCAGGTTTTCATCCCAATTCATGAGACGTTTTCTTCCTACATGATCAACGCTTTCATGAGCCAATTGCTATGGTACAATCACAACCCTACCCCCTTTGAATTCTTTCATATATATTTATTTGATTCACGGTATATGCGTCGCATATCGAGCCCAAAGATGGATGAAAGGCTGTTCCGAAACAGAATTGTTTCTAGTTGGGAACCCTATTTTGAACTGACGATTCATGACAACCAATCGAACAAAGTAGAAAAGTATTTGAACAGTTTTGTAAACAACTTAACCAAGTTTAAATCCCTTCAAACACTTATATCTGTTTAAATTAAATTCTACTATGGATGTAAACCTGTTTTTAAAATATTAAAAAATATTGATACGACGTGCGTCCTGCCAAACTGGGCGACGTGGTCGCGAATCGAAGGCATCGAAACGTGCGTATCAACTTCACGGATGTGTAGACTTTGATAGAATTCAAATTGGTTGCGTGTGTGCGACGAATTTGATACGTATCCGTCAAAATTTGTCGTATCGGCCATTTTTGAATTTCTCCAATTAATTTGTGCACGTTCGTCGAATTGAAACGAAACTTACGCCAGCAGGACCGTATCATTTTTTGGGTCCTGTGTGCCATGTTTGGGCCGATTATGAGAAGGTCGATTGGAATACTATTTGGCGGGCCCACGACCCACTCCGATGGGCAAATTTGTACGTGGCTCACCGGAATCCAAAACTGGACATACCGTTGGTTTCATCTCCTAAAACCAGATTCGCAGGCATGTAGTTTGACGACTTTAGAGACCATCGATACTGACACACTTTTTGGTACAAAACGGATCCAACGACGGAGATCGTTTTGACCCAAAATTATGATTTTGCCCCTGTTCCAGAATTAGACTTTTGGACAGGCATTTCCTAGACAAATATTTTATTCTAAAAATGTTCATGGTGTTAATTTTAGCATCCGAGGACATATGCGGGTTTTGGCTTTCATCGCTTCACTATTCTGACGGTTCGAGCTATTAGACGTCGCCCTTTTGCACAAAACCTCAGGTAAGATACCGTGCCATATTTACTGCTTATATTTAGTTTGTATTTACTGCTTATATTGTAGTTGTACCAACCGTAGTGTATTGTATAAATCTTGACACAGTTGTACAACGAGATATGTGTGAGATGAGTATCATGTAGAGGTACTTGCTTGTTGGTTGATCACCCGTGTGCATGTGTTAGGTCTAACTGCTAATAAAGGTGTAGAAGCATGGAAAATATGGGGTTCATGCGGATCAAAACTGACCCCATGAGTACCCTGAAACAGATTGACCCGCATAAAGAAGAGCCGCATGACAGACTCAGTACGCCCCCTGCGGCCCATCTTCACTAGACTGACTTTTGAGCTACAGAGAGAATAGTTACTTATGCGGCCAAGCTGATTAATCCTTCTGATAAAGCTGACTCTAGTCTAATAAAGCTGACAAACTCTGGCAAAGACTGACAGCTCTGACAACTCTGACACTCTGAAAAAAAGATAAGACATGATTAGACTGGACATGCGACCTGAGCTGCATGAACCTTATGCAACTCAATCTATGTATTTCATGCGGCCAAGGGTAACTACAATCCGAGCCGTATGAGCTTTATGCGGCCCAGAATATAAGAACCTATGTGGCTGAAAAGTCCCTAAGCTACATGCAGACTAAGAGAGACTGCCGCATGAGTCTAATGCGGCCCAGCATGGCCGAACTCTGAAGGGTCTTTGCGGCTTAAAATTACTCAATCAGACTGGTCCTATCTTGCGATGAGATACGTGGCAGGCTGACCAAGTCTCATCTACCCAAATTCGCTATAACAAAATCTCAACAACCCCCACTAGCTGGCAGCCCGAGATCGAGCCTTTGTGCGCTGTGAGAGACACATGGCCACGTGGCCCTTTATGCGGCCCAAAAAGCTGCTACTACAAAAAATACTATAAGTAGTAGGGTATTACACCAAGGTAAATGGTTGGCAATCCAAGGCTGGTAACCTACGAAAGGCAATTTCCTCGAGAGCAATGAGCGCGTCAGATAGTACAAGGAGTAAGACAGAGTTGCTATACTTTTCCGAGCCTCTATCGTCACCTCCAGAATCAAAAATAAACAATTATACTTAGATTATCTCCAAGGCTTTCTTTCTACGCTTTCTCTTGTACAAGCGAGTTTGCAATCAAGTTCAATTTATCTGTAATTTTTTGTGCTTGATATTTAATGGCAAACAAGAGGCATGATAGGAGACTTGGCAGTTAGTAGAGGTACATGATCGCGGATGCGGCCTAGATAAGTGTATCAGACGGGGAGAACATTTTCTTATCGTATGGGCTTCTATTACACATTCCCTTGTAACCCGGAAGCTCCGCTGGAGATACGGGTATGATGACCCCCCCAGGTTGGCCACTCTCGTTTTTGAACATCATGCACTTAGGTCACTGGTGCCCAAGTGGGGACTATACCAGATCCTATTTACAGCCAGAGCTCATGCGACGAAAGGTTTGTTCTTAACTACATAAACATATTAGATGGTTAGGTAACCCTAGTCAATGTCATGTCACCCCATTCCATTAGTAGCTTGGGACAATGTCGCATCGTGGAATAGTGTCCTACCCCTTGTCATTGTTTGGTTGTAGGGATAGTCCACTATTTCGATAATAAGATATTGGATCTTGTTACGATTGGGACTATTTACTTTACTTGTGATTTATGACATATTTATATATTCAGTTATGTGGCATGTTCTTTATGTATCTTGTTACGTCCCTTTGAGGACCTGGTGAATTCTCCAAGTGTGTATGCTTTCATGTCTTATTGCAGGTGTTCTAGCCAAGGCCGTGATCTTCCCCATTCCTTCGAAGATGATTGCCCTTGGTTCATCTTGCCATTTTCATCGATCATTTTCTTGTATAGTTTTTTCATTTAAATTAGTTGGTAGTGGATTTGTCTCCACCCAACTACAGGTATAAGTGACAAATTTTATAGTTGATTTATATTATTATTCTTTTGTTTGGTGGATGAGATTTAGTTGTCTTGGTTTACTGTATTTTATAGCTTATGGATACATACGAGGTTTCTATATATTAGAGTATTCTTCGTATGTATGCAGCTGGCATGTCCACGTACTTAGTCCCAACTATTTTGGGACTGGGACTTACACTTGATATCTACTATATCTAATTCAGTTGTAGTGTTTTACTTGATTCTCAACACGATGGAGCACGGACTAGTATACGTCAGATCCTGTCATGAGATGTCAATCCTGGGTTACCATGGTATATTAGTACATTGTTCCATCTTATTTCATGTACTTGTATAGACACTAATTCCAGAGGGGGATTAGCTAACCTCTTGGAGAATCCCGTGCCATGATGTGTCCGAATCCATATATTATTCGGGGATGGGGAGTTATTAGGGGTTATGTGATCAAATCTACCTTGTTCCTTTTCTTGTGCTTGTGCCACCCTCACCACACATAGGGTGTAGTGAGATCATTTCCTGTGCTCGCTTTCCATATTGGTCGGCTAGACCCTATCTTGTTTCATCTTGTGATAGCCGAGCCAAATGGAAAGGTCCGAGTCTTGCACCCAAGCCGATCACATAATTGCTCTAATACTTGAGGCACATTTATATTTATATTGTATATCATTTATTCCTGTTCAGTTCTACTTTCCTGTACGTTACACCCTGACATAATTTCATGTTTTACATATCCTGTTAATATTCCAGTCTTGATATATCATCTTGTATTCCATTATGATTGTCTCTTATAGCATTTGTCAATACTATGGAACCGCTGTTGGTGTTTGTGCTCGTTCATTTACCTGACAGGATAACTCCGTTGATGTTTATAGAGGATTAGATGCTGACTGCTCGACCTATTATGGTTATGGCACCGACAGTGACTATTACCAGGATCTTCCTCTCATACCATGTCCGTAGAGGACATACTACCAGTAGTGACCTAGACTAGTTAGGTTTGACTGACTGTATTCCAGATGGGTATTGAGAGTTGTAGTACTATTTGGATTGTGTTATGTCTTAAACTCTAATCTTGTGTTGTGACTTGCATCTATTTCCATCATATGTTCATATACGTGCTTATCTTCCTTAGATGTCTTATGAATGAGTTGAGATTATATACCTCCGTACGAAGGTGACAGGTACATATATTGTGTCTAGATGTTATACTTTCTAGTAGACCAATACAGCGTTCTACCGCCGATTCTACGGCGTAGGCTGGACGTGCCCACGAGCTCGTGCCCCTAATCAGGTGCGGGTCATGACAGAAGGTCAGGACATCACATGGTCTCCTTCTCGGTAGAAGACACCAGGGACCACTCGTTCGGCTCTCCAGCGAGAATAAAACTAGGCTCCTGAAGAAGAGATTCCCCCACCGGCGACCCATTCTACTCCCGATACAGCACAAACCAGACCTTCTCAACCTCCTACTGTAGATAAGCAGAAACAGCAGGAGGTCCACTTGATAAGCCTCTAAAGGACTCGGCAGTAGGTCCGATCAAGCCCTACGACTTTGATATACTGGCGCAACTGGCCGACTCCAAAGCAACTCGGGATGCCCTCAGCAAGGCGCTGCAGAATACAGAGGATTACCTCGTACAGGTGAAGCAGCCCAAGGAAGACCCTGTGGCATGTCCACATTGCCATAGCATGGTCGAGGTGATTTCTAACATCTTCTTCATGCAGCACGATACTGCTAAAGAACAACCGGCACAACCGACCCCTATACTACCAGAATACGTGGGTGCCATCAAGGTCGATCGCATTCACATGGACCCGAGCTCATCGCTCAGCATCATCCCTCAAAGTCTGCTCCAAACTCTAGGGATCCCGATGTACCATCCTACGACATCGAACCCACCATCTGCTGTTTTAATGCGGGAAAGAGTGAGCCTATGGGCAAAATCCCTTAAGTGCCAAATAGGTGATCTTCATACTGAGGCTGTTACGTCATCGATGCAGACATAAACTACAACATATTGCTTGGATATCCATGGATCGATGAGTACATGATCGTCCTCCCTACCCTCCTACACTAAATCCCAGTAAGTAAAGCGCTCCACGTCCATATTACCTATGGATCGCTTTCTTACACCCTGAGCATCTACCATGTCCATATCACCTCTGAGTAGTTGCATCTCCCGTGAAGATTCTGTGTCATCATGGCCAAATAGAAAACATTTCACGTGCATATCACCTCTGAAGTTTTCTTCCATAAACGTGTCTACCATGTCCATAACCTCTGCGTAGTCACCCCCGTTCTGATAACCCCAAAGTTGTCATAACTCCCTAAAACTGCCACGTCCATATTACCTCTGAACTGTTATTCTAGTAGAAGGATGCCATTTCCATATTACCTCTAAGTAAGAACCCTTTCCATGCAATCCCCACAGTTGTCATTCATAGAACCCTTCACTCCATGTTACCTCTGAGTCGTTCTATACCCGGCAGATTCTATCCTTACCTTTTTTCCATATCACCTCTGAGTAAGGAAAGTTCTCCACAAAGATTCGGTTGTTTGCCACGTCCATATTACCTCTAAGTAAACACCCTGTCCCCTATAAAGTCGTTTCCTGGTAAGAATTCCTATCCTTGTACATATTTCACAAACATGAATATGAATAGTAAAAGGGAAGCAAAGAAAATTTCATATATGATTAAAATATATTTGCTATTACAAAAGAGATCCTCTCACACAGAGAGAGAAAAAAAGAAAAAAATCAAAATTGGGAGGATCGGTTCCGAATCTCTCCAGTACACCCTTCAAACGGGCCTTCTGGGCATCTATAAATGCCTGAGCCCTACACTCATCCTCTTGACGCTGGGCGGCTTCGTCATCAAAAGTAGGCAGAGTCTGGCGCACAAGGGCCAGGTTAGCCTGACGAATGCCAATGATGGTCCTTTCCTCGGCAAAATCCTCAGAGCACTGGCGGAGAACTTCCCTCTGGGTCTCGTACTCCACCAGATTACTTTTAGCCAGAGCTAAGTTCACTTCCAACTTGTGAATACTCTCGAAGGGCCTGACACTCCGACTCCGATTTTGTGGCCGTATAGACGTCGGGCTCGAACCTCGTCAGCCCCAGTCACCTGGCTAGCTCAGCCTCAATCTCTACGAGGCGATCCAGTAGTCCTGACGCCACTGCTCGTACTGGAAATAGCAAAAGGCAATCTTCTCCAAATCCTTATTAACCAGAGTCGGATGCCGCTCTCAGGTTTTGCGACTCCAAGGCAATGGCATCCACCTCGTCTATAGGTTGGCTATTGCATCCGCCTTCGCTTTGTACCCCGGATAACGGCTCTAGAGTCACTAGTGCACCCTCAACTACAGGATGGGCACGTTTGAGTGAGTATGTACAGTAGGGCACCCTCTAGACCATACGATAAACATGATGAAGGGCTCCCAAGAGAGCGTCAGAATAAAATCATCATCAGCTAGGCGCTCTCATCATACTCATGGAAGAAGTCGCAGCCCAAGGCCCGGAGACAAAGGCAGCAGCCGAACTCTCCCCCTGTAACAGAGCAGAGGACAATCGATGGTGCGCAGTTGTATCTCCAACCACCCGAACCACCGAGACTGGTCCTGCAATAATCCCATGGCCCTTGCTCCATGGCCACGTCATTAATCGTCTGATCGACAGCGATCACCGACTTCTATATTGCTTCTATAGGGGCATACCTAATACTTCCCCTCCGTTGGCACCACATCAACCACGGCCTCATCCGCAGCTGGTTTTGCGCCAATCTTCGGAGTAGACCAAGCTGGCGGCTTCGAAAACCTCTGCAGCCCATAGTCAAAAGTAGCAGGAAGAGGAATTCCCCAAGTCAGAGCGAGCATCATGGCGTCCCTCCTCTATCTCCACGTCTCGAGGCACATAAGGCACAGGTTCTTCAGAAAGCCCCATGAGCCACTCTGACCATGAGGTCCCACCTGCTCAAACCACGCAATAATAAAATATAAGAATGGCGAGCACAAAGAGCAGAAGAATTTACCCCCGAGATGGATCTAACGTACGAGTCGCTACACCTTTCGCGGGCACAGAAGCTATTTTGGCTCTTTTTGCAGGAGGGGAGATCTCCAGGCAAGATTGGACACTCTCACAGGTCACCGAAGAGTCATTCCTCCTCTCTCTCTCTTCCTTAGATGAGCTAGAACCATCATTGGCTTCCCTCAGCGGGCACCGACCTGGGGGAAGCGAAAAGGGAAAGAGTTGTTTCGAACTTTGTTCCCTGAGCAGACTTTGCCGACGACCGTATTACGACTAGAAAGTGCTGTATACGGTAAAGCCGAGCAGCAGATACGAAGACACGCCTCCCCTGCATCGAAGGAGTGGTGAAGTCTGCGCCCGTACGACCGACATTATAATAATGACAGGCCCGAGCACCATCTAAACCACCTTCGTAGCCAAGACAGATGCATGAAATACCCATTATTGTTTTACTATAGCCAAATTGGCAAGCGAAGCGACTAGGAAAAAGGCTCCGAGAACACCCGATTCTGATTTTGGTACACCAGGAGGGAAGGACGAATGGATCGCAACCAGAAGAACGCTCCTGAGGTCAGGTTCTTTCCACCAACTGCTCGTCTGAACGAAAGTTGCTAGGAGGGCACAACCCTATAGATTGCTGCACTCTCCTAATCGACCCAGCATTCACCGACAAGTGGAAAGGACTTGGAGAACTACACCGTGTTCTCATAATTGTGCAGGGTCGATCTTCTGCCTCAAATCCCAAGATGGCGTTGGGATTTATTAGACCAGGGCAGTGCAGAGCTAACCAACCCATCAGGTAATGATAGGGAAGCTCGACTGACGGAAATCCTCATCACTCCTACCACAATCAAGGATTTCTGGGAAAACTCTCGTAGGCCCGTAGGACGCTACACACCATTATTGGTAACAATGCCAAATGTTGTCCGAAAGCAAGCTTCACGGCAGGCAAGATCAGGTCCGGGCTGATCCGCCAGCAGGCCCGAACCCCCCAAAACTATGGCCTTCCGCACCACACCATCAAGAAGGCTGCCAAGGCTGCTTTGGGGCTCACCGGACCAAATTCTGGCTGAAGAGGTGTAATGTCAGAAGTAGGATTACCTTCACCATCCACAGATGGAGCCGATACCCCAGCGGTACTCATCATGTCATCCACCACGTCAGCAGTATACGCTGGGCGTGCGGTATAGTAAGGCAGCCAGCATCAATGGAAGTCGGATAAAATATAGTTAACCCAAGCCTGGATATGAGATGGTCCTGCGCCTTGTCCTGGTGTCTGTACACTTGGCAGTGGCAGAACAGCTCCATCATGGCAGGATATTTAGTCTCCATAGAGAGAAACTCCACCTTACCAAGGTATACTACTCATAAGGCTGACTTCCCTATGGTAACTTTGAGATAGCACACATCTTGTGAAGAGACAGGCCCAATTCTCCGCAAGGGGTAAAACACTCCCTATGAGATGTAGTTCCTAAAACAAGTTGTATTATCAATAAGCAGAAGAAATTAAATTACGCACTCTTCAAATGGGACGCACAGAGCAGATTGTGCTACAATTCAACGTGCAAGTTGAACTGCGCTACCACCCAAGCGCACTATGCTGACATGGCAGTGCCATCATTACCTGACAAAAAAATCCAATATTCTGACAGCTGATAGCCTGATAATGAGGATCCATTCGTTTCTTGTGCAGCACAGCGCTCGAGGACAGCTGTACAGCCAGCGCAGTAGGACAGCTCAACTTCAGCACAGTTTGACCAAGCCCGAGACTCAGCGCAGTCTGATGCTAGCGCTTTTCAAGGGGCGTAATCCATCGGATAATGGACATTTATATAGCTTACATTCCATCAATTGCTCGCCACATAGCAACCGCCTGTGCATGACCATGCGTATTTCAATCAAATAATGCCACGCGTCTATTACAGTTGGCCCACGATCGAGTAACGCCAGCGCAGTTCGCTGTTTGTGCAGTCTGTTGCTAGCGCAGTTCATCATGCGCAATCCAGAAAACTACAAATTAGTTATTTCTAGAACTCTATAAATAGAGTTTCAAGTCCTCATTAAGGGGATCAGATCATTATATCATCAGAGATCAGAAGTTCTTGTCCAAGTGCTGTTGCATTCTTCAGAGGCTATCGCTTCAAAGTTCACACACCCAGGGATAAAGCAAACATCTTCAGATCAGATTCCTAAGTTGTACTTTCCCAGAATTCAATTGTAATCTTCTTACAAAGTTTGTGAAATAAAAAAAAACTTTTGTTTTTGCAAACAAAATGGCGACTCTGCTGGGGACGACTTTCTCCTCCCGAGAAAGTGACAACTCAATATGACGTTGCCTATCAAAAAGACGCAGAAGACGCTGGTTGTGAAGGTCAACCAGACTGTCTACGAGGCGATGATCAACTCTGGACTACTCGTCGTACTGCAACCTGCCAAGAGCAAGGTTCGTTCAGTGTGGACTCTAAAGTCCTCTGCGCTGTCGTCTGTGCGACATGCTGTCTCTGCTGCCAAGGAACCTGTAGCAACTTCTGCTGTTGCGCAACACACTGTTCTTTCTGCCACAGTACAACCCACTTGCTATGCTACTCTGGCAAAGTACAAACTCCTCTCCCCCTTGCGCAGTTGGCAACCTCTTTTCCTCCTGCGCAATCCACTATTCCTACATCCAGAGTGCAATTTAAACATTCTATTGCCAGGATTCCTGCTGCACAAACTACATTTTCTGTGGCCAAAAGGCCACCTGCCAAAGCTTCCCAGCGCAATCAGCCAATGCGCCTATTGCCAGGACTCCTGATGCACACATACAATTTCTGTGGCCAAAAGGCCCTCTGCCAAAGCTTTCCAAGCGCAATCAGCCAATGCGCCCATTGCTACTTTAACCCATGTGCAAGCTATTCCAGTGCAGTCTCATAGGGATAGTCCTTTGGCTAATCTCCCTCTTCTCATAGCAAGGGGAAAAACTCTGCTCCTCTTTCCAAGCACCATGTTGCTCCAGCGCAATCCACTGGGGGTAGTCTGTTGACTGTTCCTCCTCCTCCTCAGAACAAAAGAAAAGGTCCGTTGGTCTTTTCTCGAACTTCCTCGTTCCACGACTTGGAAGACGACAGAGGGAAATGCTTTTTAGCCAACCCTTCTTCACAAAACAAGGTAAAAGGTCCTTTGGTATTTCCTTAGTCTTCTCTCAATTTTTATCGTAGAAGATCCATCTGAACGTGCCTCAACACCAATCAGTAGAAGAACTCTCTCAAACAAGAGTTCTTCCCTCCCTGCCAAAGGGAAATGTACTGATCAAAGAGGTATTATGCCTACTCCGGTAGCGGAACTCCAAGATCTCCCAACTCTCAGGATATCCCGTTCAAAATAGAGAAATTACTGGTGTCTCAGAAAGAAACTCCTGGGGTGAGTTTGCTGATCTACAGACTTATCTCAATAGACCAGCTACTATGAAATGCAAGCAACCAATACCGAAGATCAATCTGCATCAGAGGCGAATTTCCAGGATAAAAAATCCTGACACCTGTGCTAATGAAGTGAGTACTTCTCTATATACTCACGGAACAAAACATCTGAAGAACCGAAACCATGTTCCGAATGTGGTCAAAGAACATATCCCTCAGACTTCTTCTCGTCCCGTCATTATTCCTGACCTCCGAGATACCTCAAGTAAAAATGGGACAACATCTCAGCACCTCCAGTTCATTCACTTGAACATCATTGTAATCACAAGGTTATCATCAAGTACTGTTGCCAAACAACAAAACAATCTATTTTGATCGTCTGAATTTTGCAACTTATGAACCAATGTCAGAAGATGAAGACAAAGTGTTGTATGCTTCTGTCAACATGGCTTCTCGAGACACTGGGGGTAGAAAGTGTTCCAAACATGGCAAGCCTCGCAGGCCCAGACAACGGTATTTAGATTTACTCCAAGAATCTTCTGAAGGAGTATTTCGACATACCCGATCCCGAAGTCGAGATACAATGAAGCATGGGAGTCTTTTCCAAGATCCCTCTAGTCATCTCCTATTTCCTATTCAGGAGATGAGTCCTTCTCTAATTATGATGCATACAACGGAAGTTCTGAACAGATGGTGTCTTCTACTGTACCTAGAGAAGTGACAGCTTATGTTTTCACTGAAGACCTAGATGCTTCTAGTTCAGCAAATCAAGAACAACGAATAGCTGTACTGGAAGACAAGCTGAAGATCATGGCTGAAATGGTCGCAAGTATGCATTCTATCATCGTGGCCCAACATACAGTACCACCGACCACACCTGCTATAATCCTGAGATTATAGCATCATCGATGCCTGTCAATGAGGACTGGGGATAGTATCTTCTCAAATACCCCCTGTACAAATTCAACCCACACCCAGTCAGTCAGGAGCTGGGGTAGCACTTACCACGCTGTTCCTCCTCCTATCACTCAGCCTGCTCCTTCTTCATCATCGGAGGATGCTAATGAAGTTGTCAAACTCTTGTGCCTCAATTTGAGGCTTTTAAAGAGAAGGACAATTTACAAAGATGGGGGATCAAACAACCCTATCCGGTTGAATGGAAGGAAGTCCCATTTCCTCCAAAGTACAAAATCCCTACAATTTTGCTGCTTGACGGCAGCACTTCTCCAAGTCAATTCATTAATCTTTGAGGTAATGACTGTTCAACTGCAGCCAAATAAAGCTCTTCTTACCAGGGTATCATCGGCTGTTTAGCCGGTGTAGCATACGATTGGTACAGAGATCTTGCCTGATGGCTGTATCACCTCTTTTTCGGGTTTGAAACAAATCTTCTTTGAGCGATTCTACGAGGGAATCAACGACATGACCATGTCGGCCCTTAACATGATCAACAAAGACATATGAAACTGTTGAGAGTTTCATTGAACGATTCTGCCGAGAAGCATTAAAGATGCCACCTGGGACTCCGCCGGTGTCACTATAAATACCTGCAAGGCAAATCTTTTGCCTATCATCAACATGTGGACGGGGTCAACTCAATTTCAAGACTGGCCATCATTTATTGTCAATGCTAAAGCAGCTGAAGTTAGTACTGACAAGTTTAAACTGGGGACACATGTCTAAACCTCGATCGGGATGATACCCGACAGCTAGTAGCGGTAATCGCCAGAACAACCGTAAAGGTAAAGAACTTTGAACATCAATTTAAAGAACAAAGAATCTCTGGCTATCAACGTAGCTCCCCTACCTGCTTCTACTCCTTCTGTCCCTCCACCAAGGGAAACTCGTCCGATAGTAGAATACTCCTTTGACGAGAACGCCCATGAGCATCTTCAATTGCTGATCAAAAACAATAAGCTCCAACTTTCAGACCCGAAGAAGCCTGACGAGGTTGGTAAGACTAATCATCCCAAATATTGTGTCTTTCATAGGTTTATTGGTCATCCCACTCGAGCATGTTATGTGCTCAAAGGCAAGATTCAGGAGTTAGTCAAGCTGGGTTGTCACTCTTCAACAAGATGAGAAGACTATTACCGCAAATATGGTCTCAGCACAGTTCGGTAACTTCCCTCCACAGATGGTACAGCATGGTGTCATCCCTATCCCCAAGGCCACCCTTGAGATCAAGAATCTCCCTCCCCACGGAGTGAAGGTCTCGTTCCCCTATCTCTTGATAACGGCGAGATTATGTGTAACGCCCCAGTCCCAAAATACGTAGGACGGAACGTAGCATGCCAGCTGTATTCATACGAAGTATACTCCAATATATGGAAGCCTCGTAAAATACATAAGCTGTAAAATGCAGTAAACCACAACTAATCTCATCCACACAGAATAAATAAATAAAAGATCATAATGAGAATAATTTGTCTTGATACAATATGTTGGACGGAGACAAATCCACTACCAACAAAATAAGGAAAAGTACATAAAAAAATGAGATGAGTGGCGAGCGAAGCGAAGACGATCCAAGTGCAATCATCCTCGAGAAATAGCAACGAACCGACTAGAGCTAAAGCACCTGCGAAAGACAATAGCACACACCTGGCAAGACAACCAGGTCCTTAGAGGGACGTAACAAGACACATAATAGCATGCCATATAAACTGAATAAATATTGCTCAATAAATAAGTAAATCGAATTTATAACATAGTCCAATACGCACCTGAACGGAGCGTACCATCCCCCCAACCAAATAAGGACAGGAGATGGTAAACTAATCACGGTGACGTATCTTTCCATGCTAAGATCCGATATGGTATCCGGACCCCAACAAGGTTCAATACCTTCTCATCGAAGTAGTAAGTCACACCTACAACCAAACAAGGACAAGATGTGACGAACTAATCCGCAACAAGTTATTGTTCCAAGTCACGGTCAGATACAAGTACCCAAACCAAAAGTACTCGTACCTAACGGATAGGGTACCTACCGGTCTATGTGAATGTAGTTAGGAACAATCCTTCCTACGCATGGGCCCTGGCTAAATAGGATCGGCATAGTCCCCTCTTGGGCACCAGAGGCCCCATCAGAAGATGACGTTCCGTAGATCGTCAGTGGCCGTCAGTAATCTTGGTTCATCAACCCCGTATCTCCAGCGGAGAGTCCGGGTCACAAGGGAAGTGCATCGAAGCCATACGCTAAGGAATTGTCTCCCCGCCCAATGCCTACTGTGTTGTATCCACAACACAAACCACTATAACCGCTAAGTCAAACTAGCATGCAACCTATATTAGCGGTTATTCCTATCGCACGGCTTGTACGTACTGGTGGCCAGCCAATCACGCACTTCCGTATTCTACATGCGACACACAACTTCGTGTTACAACGTGTCAAGGCCAATGAATGCGACACCAAGGTGGTCCCTTAAATCTAGGTTTAATTTGTAAGAAAAATACACAGCAGGAAATAATGAACAGTTATGCCATGTATCACAGTTTATAAAGAAAATAATAGACATGCATGAAATATGAGCTAAAAATAATTAAACAGCTAATGGCAAGGTCTTGCCTGGTATTGCGTCTGGTGTGCTGCGAGGATCACGTTGGCACGACCTGCAACTTTGGTGCAACAATTGTACAAGGAGACCTGGGATGGTGACGGACAGTTTTCATTGGTCCAGGAGGGTCAAATTGGTTGGGTTTGACATAAGGTGGGCTCGAAACGGCGAGAATAGGAATATTAGGATTGTTACGGACAGGAAAAATAAAAGAAATAATAAGATAATTAGAAAACATATTTTTATTAGCTAAAACAGTTTTATATATATATACTTGAAAATGAAATTGTTTTAAGGCAAACATAATGGAGTCAAAAACATCATTGGGTTTGCGGGTCACTATTTCTAAATAGTATTAAAATCTCAAAAATTTATCTACGTTTTAAAACCATGTTTTATCATAAAGGCAAGCAAAATTTAATATTTGTATATATATATATATATATATAATATATTTATTTTAGAAGGAATTTGAAAGCTTATTACACCTATTTCTACAAAACCAACTTCTAATAATAACTACATTAACCAAAATCCTTAGTCAATAAATTATATAGAAAATAATATTTATACATATTGTACACATAATATTAACAGTAAAATAACTTATTATAAAATTACTTATACTGAAAAATCATAATAATAACAATAATATTAATAATAATAATAATGATAATAAAGATAATATATCATCATGGTAATAATTATGATAATAATATGATAATAATAAAAACTATTAATATGATAATAATAATAATAATAATATAATTAATATAAAATAATAATAATAATAATAACAGAAAGAAAGTAAGAAGGAAATAATGTTACTAAATACTACTTCTCTTAACAGAGAGCTTACTGCTCTTCTTCGTCTCTTCGTCAGTAAGAGAGAGAGAAAGGGATCGAGAGAGAGACTGAGAGGGAGAGAGGAGATCCGGCGGGGTTGACGGGGGCGCAAGAGAGGTCGTCGTGAGTGAGAGAGGGGGACGGCGAGAGGGGAATGGGTGAGACGGAGCTGGGGATGTCTGGGCGGCGAAGAAGCGTTCAGGCTCTAGATCTAGGAGCACAACTGGAGAAGGGGGCGGAGACCGTGGCGGTTGCCGGAGGGAGCGGGATCGGTGGCCCGGCGCGTGCCTGGCCAGAGTAGGAGGATGGCGGAGGCGGATTTTGCGCGTGGAGGGTTTCGGCGTGGGCTTGGTCGGAAGAGGTGACGCGGGACACGCGAGGACTGCGAGTGGCGGGGTCGTCGTGGAGGTCAGCGCGCGGGAAAGGGCTGGATGGCGACGCTGCGGCCAGGCGGAGCGTGAGGCGGTTGGCGAATGCCGGAAAATGCGGCACTGCGGGGCAGCGGCCAGGCGCGACTCGCGGTGGGGGCGCCGGCGGCTAGGCGAGGTGAGTGGGGTGGTGATTTCAATTTAGGGTTTTTTTCTTTTCCCTTCTCTCTCGTGTGTTATGTTGGTGTTGGGCCGGAGTTGGACACTGGCGGCGGTGGCCGGGTTTTGGTAGTGGCGGCGGCGGTGGTGTATGGTGGAGTCGTGGATGGTCGGCCATGGTGGTGGCAGTGGTCGGCCAAACCAGTCGGGGTGGCTGGGACGTTGGGTCGTGGTGATCGAAAGTAGGAGGCTGGTCGTGGTGGCGGGGTGACGATGTGGTCGAAATTGATGGAGGGCTTGTGGTGTTGTTTGGCCGACGGCGGGGAAGTCCGCGGCGACGGTGACGGCAGTATGGGTGGACAGGAGGTGTGGTGTTCTGATTGGTAGTGGCGGGCTGCCGCTGGTTGCTTGGTGGTTTGAAGGGTTCGACGGTGGCGACGGGTGGTCTAGCCAGGGAGCAGGAGTCGGGGGCTGTCATTGGTTAGAATAGGTTTAGCTTAGAATTTGATTTTTTTCGGGGTGTCCGACATGAATAGACGATAATGTAATTGTAAATAGAATGAATAAGAATGTCACCGGGGTCGGACCCGAGGCTGTCACGCCGTCACGGAGAGATTTGGACATGGACACGAGACACGCACTTTGAGGTGGAAATTTGGTGGATGAAATAATGTGGAGGAGTACCTGCCTATTTATAGGATGTGGGAATTCCTATTGGGATAGGACTAGGAAAAATTTTAAAACCCCAAAATAGATAATTCAATACTTAAATTAAATAATTCAATAAATCTTATTCATCAAATCAATCCAATTTTAAATCAAATCTAATTTAAATCAAAATCTATTTCCAAATATAAATTAATTTGAATCTAATTAAATTTTCTATGTTTAAAATCAAGTGGAATAACTTAAATTTCAATATTAACTATTTAAATAAAACCACAGTTTCAATCAAGATCTAAATCTCCACAATGATTTCGAAATATATTTTCCAAAATACTATAAATAATAATTTCGAAAATCATAATTATTTTTAAATACCTTTTTAAGTAATAAAATATTTATATAATAAATCTAGAAAATTACATTTTTATTTAAAATAATCTAGCAACATATTTATGAAATACATGTATGAACGAATAATAATATTTATTCTAATTGAAAGGCTTTTCATAATTAAAATTATAGACTTGAAAATGATAGCTAGAAATAATTATTACATATATTATTTTGAAACGTAAAAAAGAGAAAATGTTTTTCTAAAAAATATGTACGCTTGCACATATTCGCACACGTCGCGCAAACGAAAATTTCGCATACGACGTACAATACGACTACGTGACATACAGTACCAAAAATTTTAAATCCATGCAAATTAATAAATAAAAAATCATAAAATTTAGGGATTTTACATCCTACCCAACTTAAAAGAATTTCGTCCTCGAAATTAAGGATTTGTAGGGGTAAAAAGGCACAAGGGGGTATCGATAAGAAGCATAGTCAAATCAAGACAAGGGAACGACGTTTAATGAAAACTTGCATTAGCATCGTGATTTCAATAAGGCAAGATAGTCATGGATTAACGCAAGAAATGTTTAAGATTACGCGCAATAAGAATCGTATGGGTTCAAATAAAATAATTTAGAGACCTTAAAGTTATGGTCTCTTGAGAGTGTTGAGGGCACTTAGAGAGAATGAATTAGATTTACTCGATTAGAAGGTCATGACTACTTATAGGGCCGAGAAGGAGGGGCGAGTTTAGGATGAAGATATAGCAATATCGAGGGAACGGTCATAGCCGATAGGAAGGCGAGAGGGAGTGCTATATACGCCTTCGTCTTTCGAAAATGGATGAAGGCGAAAGCAATATAGAGTTCGAGAAGGCATTATCGAATAGAATACGTGACTCAAAGACTCGATAATTTCAAGGTTTTGTCAAGGCAGTCATAGACGGGACTCTAAAGGACATTTTAGCTATGTCCCCATCCACGTAGAATAATAGACAAAAGCGAACCAAAGTGCACTTGGTTGATCAGACCATTATGCACCGGTTCTGATTAGACAATATATTAGGGGAGCGACCCATTACATATGTCTTGGACAAGCTCGATAAGAAATAGCTTGCAAAAGCTAGGCTACATTAGCATCATTAGTCGCAATGGTAAATACATAGGCACGAGAGTTTAAGATTGAAAGAAGGCAGAATGATTCTAAGTCATACAGTCATCTTATAGTCTTCTTGTCCGAGTCCTTGTTTGCTAGACGGGTTAGGTCCTCTAGATTCTAGATCTAAATAAGCTTGCTAATATAGTCACTAGGTCAAAGGGGTTGCTAGTCCATAATTGTACCCAACTTAAGAATTAAACTAATGGTGTTTTGGGACAACTAGCTAGTAGGTCAATCTCTAGTAAGCATGAAGGAAAGATAAAAATAGGAATGGAAGGAAGCAAGCAAGATGCAATTGATGAGTCAACGGTAGATAAACAAGGAAAGAGGTC
>JANAVB010012566.1:0-7500 GCA_029216955.1 Iris pallida
GTTTTGAGTTGGGCTTAAACTCAGTTTTCCTGAGTTTAGACATATGTTATATGTGGATGTCTGATGTGTGAGGTTAAAGAGGTTTTGTAGTTCAGATTATTGTTTGTACAGGTCTTTTTATGAGTTTACGAGATATATTGTTAGATATATATGATAGGCTATGTATCTATGGTTTAGGTTTAGGATGGTATTTATATAGGTATCCTATATAGGTTAGTATATAGATGTGGGTCTTACTAGTTTATATATATTATATAGTGAGGGTATAGAGATGTGAGAGGTAGGTATTTTATATACATGTGGGTAATGTATATAAAGAGGTGGGACTATAGATATGTATAATTATGTATGGAGATGTGAAGGTATAAGATATAGTATCTATATTGTGGTAATGTATATATATGATTTCTATCTAGTATCTTGGTAACCTAACCTATCGGTTGAGATACCCTATAGATTGACCTAGAATGGACCAAGCTTGTTGACTAGAGTTTGACCAAACCGTAGACTGTTGACCAAGTTAGCTTAAATGTTGACCTAGTTTGACTAGAGACTTGACCAGAGTTGACCAAGAGTTGACTTTGACCTAGATTGACCTAAAACCATGCAGATTGCATTGTAAACTTCAATTATCATATATTGAACACATTGTAACCTTTATTGCTCTAAATAGGACTCAATTACTCCGGTCCGGACATCTGTATTCATCAGTCGCTCAGGATATCAGGCGAGTACATTCTCTGATCGTTTCATACTTGTCAGGATCTACATTCTTGCTGCTAGACTACTTTACTTGATGCTGACACTTGTTATCATGGATTAGTACTATATGAATCTTTTTATGCAATGTTATCCTCTCAGCGGATACATCGAGTATTTTATATTCGTGTACTTTATCATGTGTATCGTGTACTCCTTGTATTCGTATTATTCATGTACAAATTGTGTGCTCTCATGTATTCTCGTGTGCTCACATGATCTTCTTGTGGAAACTAATTATCGTGTGCGTAACATAACTTGAATGGATCCTTGTGTATTGATTGGGTACGGGAGAGTAAAAGTGGTTATGTGATTATTCCTTAGTTTACTCGTGTACAAACTCTGTAACTTAGTCATATACAACATCAAGCCGATTACGTAACCATCTTGTGCTCTAAATCACTTATAGTCACTTACAGTTCTTACTTTTCATATATATATATATATATATATATATATATATATATATATATATATATATATATCTTGTTTTCCAGATATCTCTCTTACTACTCATGTACATCTCTTACAGCACTTCATGTATATTATTCAATTGCTTGTTTTACATTTTCTTTCTTGATATGAACTGCGTGAGAGATATGTGCTCGTTCTTGTCCTGACTAGACCTGTTGAAAAATTACAGATGACACTGAGGAGTTCTGTCCTACTTATTATGGAGCAAGCCTAGACGACACATGTGAGTTAGACCCACAGGAGGATCCAGCTCTAGCTGAGGATATCACCCCTATTGCTTAGGCTAGATAGCTAGACAGTTTATCTTATTTCATTATGTTATTTGTATTTGACATCTGAGTTGTATTATTTTTGAATGTAGAGATGTTAGTGTCGTCTAGACACTTAGACTTATTTTCTTCTGTTTATATTCTCTTTTGAGATTTCATATCTATCTTATCGTACTTTTATCTACCTCTAGATTTTGTAATTGAGTTGTACCTTATGAGATTGTCCTCCGTTCGAAGAGTATATCATATTTTGTTTAGTTGTGATTGTGACCTAGAATAGCGTTCTACCGTCGACACTGTGGCGTAGATTGGATGTACCCACTTCTCGTGCCCCTACACTGGGTGCAAGTCGTCACAGAGTTCAAGGAGCTTTTCAAGAAGAAGCTCTACACCGACATAGCTCGAGAGGCATTAGAGAGTCAGTTCGAGAGTCTGGAGCAGGGAAACCTCACCGTCGATGAGTACACCTCGGAGTTTTCTTACCTCAGCTGCTTCGTAGGTAGCATGGTTAACACCCTTGAAAGCAAAGCTCGAAGATTCAAGAAAGAATTATCTTACGAGATTCGCCTAACCGTCGCCACCAGTCAAGCTATTACCTACAAGAAGATCTTAAAGGTCGCACAAGCGGCAGAGAAAGAGCTGGATCGCAGGCCGAAGGGGAACCAAGATGCATACGGAGGAGGTAGCAGCCAATCAGGACCGACGAAGCGCCCCAATGTCCTAGGGAAGACTTTACCACAGCAGTATCACCAACAATCTCATTCCCAGCAGCAACAGTTCCAACCTTCTGGTAGAGCTTCAGCACCACTTAGCAGAATCAGACTCCGACGACTGCTACGTTCTCATATTGTCGGAGGCTAGGATATTATTTTGATTATTGCAGCAGAAGATTACAACAATGCTTATCGTATGGATCAGCTACGCACCAGGTGAAAGAGTATCCCACAGCATTTACTCGTCAGGGCCCAGCACATACTCAGAGAGGACCAGGAGGACAACAACAAGGACAAGGACAAGCATTCGTAGTTGTGACTCGACAGGAAGGTACGTATCGGTAAATAAAATAGGTTCCCTTAAAAGCCTTCTATAGTTATAGTAAGCGTGCATGTTTAGTTAATGCTAGATTAGTTATCTTAGATTTCTAAATCATTTCCATGATCTAGACTAGGAATTATTTTAGATTATATTAGACGTTATTAGTATGTTATGTTATTTTTTTAGGAAAATAATGTTTTTGAGGGGGATAGTATGTGGCATCTGCCCCCCCCCCCTCCCCCGACTAGAAATTTAGGGAATATTGTTTTACTAGAATAAGATTAACTTTTATGGTCAGTAGGGTTCAGGCCTAAGCTTGTAAGAGGCTATGACCACATTATGGTAAGATGAACTCAGATTTGATCGGTAAATCACCGATTTGGTCACGGTTAGCCAAAACGGCGACATCTTTTGACCAAAGTGTGATTTTTTGGCACCGTCAATTCCGGTGCACTCGTGGCACTAAAATATACCAAGGTTCACTTTCCAAATCTCGAGTTCATGACGTTTGACTGGATAGTCAATGGTATACCTCGATTTGCATGTTATGGTTTCCAAAATTGGAAACATGACTTTTTATGGCCAAACTTTTTTGTTTAGAATATATTTAGATTATTATTAGGTTATATTAGGTTTTTAAGTGATTTATTCCAGAATTAATTTTTATTAGATAAGTTAACCCCCTTAGCCACATATTCCATTATTTTAGAGTTAGAATATTAGAATTGACTTATGGTTTCCGTGCACAGTTCGTGGTACGATGTGCGTTATGGGTTGATAGCTTCTAGATCAGCATTTCCTTCCTCCTCGACTTGTGACTATAGTTTGTGCAATGGTTCAGGCAAGTATAGTATTGCATTATGTTTTAGTTCATTATAACGCTTTCTCTATTGTTTCCTTGTTTGATATCCCGTAGAGATATTATTTGATATTCTGTTGAGACATTATTTGATATTCCGTTGAGACACGATTGTGACACGATAGTTATTGTATCCTTCTTATTGTATCATTGATCGTTATTAATTTTTAGTGAGTCGGGAGGGGAAATACTCAATAAGTACGTGAACAAATCCAAATATTGTTATTGAATGATAGCTAAGTCATACACCTCACATATGGGTTAGCCGTACCAATATTAAATTATAGTCATCCATGATGTGCCGTATTAGCCCAGTCGTTCATGCATTAAAAGGTATTTCACATACACAGTCATTTTCATTATTCTTGATCATAGTTCAGTTCTTTATCCTCATGCTTCTTTTCTATTAGATTGCTCATTCATGATGATTGTTTTCCATATCCAGTTCATATATTGCTAGTTCTTTGTATGTTCTTTATTGTTACTATTTCTCATTGATTATAGCTTATTTTGTGCTAACAACATTAAATGCAAAATGGTTGTACTTTGCTCCTTTTCTGACTGGATCGTTAATATAGGTGAGGATGACGAGTATCTCTACACTTCTTATTATGCACCACCCGAGGATAGTGCTGACGATGTTGGTACCGACACTCATGAGCCATGATCGTTCTCTGGAGGGATCTATGTTTATCTTTTATTATGCTTTAGTTTTTCTTTCTTAGTTGGACCGGATTTGTTCCCGGATGGACCATATTATTATTCTGGATTTTAGTCTCTTTGTTATTAGATATGGATATTATTATTTTTATTATTTATCATACTCTTATTTCCTTTGTTTGTGCTATTGCTGAGTATGATTTGTATCTGTGATCACCTGTATCTTTAGAGGATTTTATTGTGTGTACTAGACAGCGTTCTACCGCCGATACCACGGCATAGGCTGGGCTTGGATACGAACTTGTACTCAGTTATTTGGGAGCAGGTCGTGACAGAACAAGTTGGATTGATTACTTTTTATCAGATTATTTTATTTGATTATACTCAAGTTTAGGTGATGTATAAAATTTTATTGATGGAATTTGATTACAATTCGAAATCGTACACTTGAAAAAAGATGATCGATAGTTATGTGATCCTTGGATTTGATTTGGGGTAGATTTGGATTGATCTTCTTTGAGGTAACATTGATGTGTGCATAATGCTGGATACTTGGGATATCGATCATATCGTCATAAAAAATTAGTTTGAAGAATTGAGTTTTGACTAATGGAATAAATTAGGTTTTGATGGGTCTAGAGTTCATATTATTGGGAGAAAGTTAATCAGTGAGATGGATATATATTTCGAATATAGTTGCAAGCTAGCAATAAATTAAGATATACCCTTCAGAATTGAATGAGGATGACTTTATCTTTAGCCAAAATTGGACTATGTTGACAGAGATTAAGATCATGTGGAAAAGTGAAATTGATGTATACATAACGAATAATTCGGATTTTGGTTGGTCATGATTAGGTTAGTTGTTTTATTGGATTAAGAAGTTCTCAGGAGATAGAACGTGGATCGAATTGATGGTAGATTCTGAGATAGTGGAATTTTGTTAGAATTGGGAATTTGATGAATAATTATGATTGTGATTTAGATGCAGTCAAGTTTGGAAGATAGGTTGGAAATTGAATTTGATTTCTTTAGATTATTTGGGTCGCTTAAGATGCAACACTTAGTATTCAGTTGTAGATGTTGATTACTTGTGTTTGTTCATGTGGATTTAAAATAGAATGAGGTATAGAAATTGGGTAGATTAATTTAGTTCTCAGTTGGTTCCTTGGTGTTGTGAGTGTTACATCCCTAGTGAGTTTGAGCAATACAGTTCTATATGAAGCACGCTATTGATGGAAACATAGGATTATTGGTGAAGCTTTGAAAATAATTGGATTGAGTTTGATAAAATAAGTTGTTCAATGGTTTTGGCTTAGTCGTGAGTAAGCTTGTATTGATTGAAAAATGATCAAAAGTTGGGGTGATATATCTTTAAAGTTATGCGAGGCATATTCGAGTTGGATTGGAAAGGAAGGTGCTTCATAGATTCATTGAATTCATTTTTGAGTATTTTGGTGCATTAATAAATAGGAAGAGTTGGCATTGGCTTGAGTGAATAGAGTTGTTGCAGGTATGTTTGTGGTGTGCAATAGAATTTGCTCAGTATTGATCATATATGAAAGGTATTTTTGGGATTCGATTTGCATGTTTGAATGGTGGTTCGGCCGTGAAGTCAGCATTGGAGTATGAATCAGATATGGAGTAGTAGTTTCTTCATTAGTTAGTGATGCAGTTATAGCAGTTTGTTCTTGTATGTTTTGATGATAAATTTTTTCTAAGTGGTGTATTATATAATGCCCCACTCCGCTTGGCATATTGAGATGGTTTGCTGGCTCGAAGGGCCCTTTGGACTTGGATTTGTGGAGTAGAATCTTCCAGATATCTGCTCGGTCGAGGCATATCGATATTTCTTCAGGTGGGTGATTTCGATGATTCTTCGCTCCTTTACCTTCACTCTAAAAGAATTGATGTTGTATGTCTAGTTCTTTATGCTTGAATGTTGCATACTAACAAAATGAACCAAGATAAAGATATTAATAGGATTGTTGCTAGATACATAGCATTGGGAATTTAGTGTTACTATTATACTGTAATATGGAGCGTTGTATTATATGTATATGGTTGTTTATCGTATTGTTTATGACATGGAAGAAGAATGGTAAGGAAGTGACATGGTTCCATTATATGGTAAATATGTGGCTCGGTGCCACAGTATAGTAATAGTGTGTGGCATGGTGTCACAGTGAGGTATGGATGAGTGTGGCATGGTGTCATGATATGTTTGGGATCTGCGGGTTACCAATCGGAACATAGAATGGAAGTGTTGTTTTGTGGTATGGAGCCACGGTATGTTTGGGACTTGCGGGTCGCCAATCGGAATATTGAATGGAAGTGTGGATACGTGTGTATGATCTGTTATAGATATATATGTGTATTGTTAGTATTCAGATTTATGTATCATACACATATTTTATAGTTGATAAACTATTCATACATATTACACGGTCATGAACAACTTGCGCACAAGGTTATCCTTTCCTCAACTGCTTACAGGAGTCACCAGAACCGATTCAGTCTAGAAGAAAATTATGTCAAATGTGCTTCATATACGGGTTATTACGGGACCTGCAGTAGGACTTGCTACCATAACTGGAATGGCGCATCGCAATATGGGTATTTTGGGTCCTTCAGTGGGGCTAGCTATTTACACATGAAGGATCGTCGTCTTACTAGAAAAATAGTCCAGTATGACTTATGGCTAGTGACCTTCATATAATTAGGTTGCATGCTAATGCATCTACTTACAAGCTTAACTAGTTGGTCGCAGGGACGATTTCACACATATATACATATATTTTATGAAGGCTAATGATTGTCTTATGTAGAGACATAAATCGTGAAACATTACGTTTTATGTTTGATATCATTGAAATGATAGGGAAGGATGACAAGTATTGGTAAGATCAATTATTGTGTATGTCACACCTTTGTGCTTATAGACATAATGCTTGTTATGTAATGTAATTGATGAAGGCAACTCAAGGGGGGTAAATAGAGTGCTAATCCAATAGAAGCTAATACATTACCAAATAAATTTTTAGCGAGCAAGTATAGAAAAATAATCAAAGTTAGGAAGTCACAAACGCAAATGCTATGACATATACTGGAGTGCTTCGTGGAAGGCAATCATTCCTAGATACTTTTGTCCGGTATTAATCCACTATTTGTGAAATAGCAGTACATCACGTGCTTTGATTCGAAGGGTGTGTCGACTTCTTATAATCATGAGCTTTGATTCGAAGTGTTCACCGACTTCAAATGACTATGGGCTTTGATCTAAAGTGCTCGCCGCCTTCAAACAAGTGAAATAAAACACAATTGGAAAACCAACCTTTTACAATTCTTGTATATTTGTAACCGAGATCGCATTTGGCCACTTAGAAGGCTTGGGGAGTTGCTCTTGGGAATATGAAGGTTTAAAGCTCAAGAAGATATAAAATG
>JANAVB010012566.1:12500-77434 GCA_029216955.1 Iris pallida
TTTCCGTGCTGTCAGCTGTCAAGAAGATTTGATTTGATTTAGGTAATGATGACTTTTGCCACGTCAGCCTGCGCAGTTGGGAGTGTGCGCAAATCAGTGTGCACAATCTGAATGATGCACAATCTATTGTCTGCGCAGTTCATTTAAAAGTTGTATTTCTTGATTTTCTGACTTTGTTGATAGTGCAACTTGATTTTTTAGGACCTACAAGACCCCCTTCAAAGTTTTTGAAATGTGAATTTACTCAAAATTTCAAAATACTTTAAATTTTGAATTTTGAATCACTTTGCGCATGATGATGAGCTGTCTGCGCAAATCGAAGGGCCTCCAATTTCAGGCGCAATCTGAGGCAGCCGTTTCATATTCGAAGACTATAAATAGCCTGTTCAAACTCAAAAATATTCTTTACTTGTATTCACTTGTGCTTTTGAGAAAGAAACTTCGAGCTCTTCATTTTCAATCCTCCTCTCCGACAACTGATGGTTCCTCGACGCTCCTCCGCCACCGCTAAGGGAAAAGCCCCCGCCGAATCGTCGACCAGACCCGCGCGACGAGCTTCTCGTCATGAAGATGCTCATCCTGCAATGTTAGGTAGAGGATCTTAAATCAAAAACCCTTTTTAGGGTTTTGATCCCACTGTCTTTCGAAATCCATCTCTTTTTAGAGATGTGATCATACTACGCCACCCTCTTTAGGGTTCTGGTTGCACAAATCAGTTAATTCTTCATTTTTATGAAGATCGACTTTCTGCGCAATCGGTTGAACTGTGCTGGCAAATGTCAGCACAATCTGCTAATTTGTGCGAGATTGTCAGCACAAACTGATGACTGTTTGTTCGCACAATCTGATGTTTGCGCAAACTGATGTTGTGCAATCTGATGTTGCGCATTCTGATATTTGTGCAAACTGATGACAGATTCTTTGACTTGACTTGTACTGATTTTTATTTTCTTTATTTGATGCAGTCAATGTGAGAGAAGATCCAGAATATAAAAATTTTGTGGGAACTCTTTCAGAGTCAGAGTATAAAGAAGATCTCTCTCATGTACACTATCCCCAGTATGACCTATCGACCTCCCGTCAGACGATTCTAACATCTCAGGACAATGAGACTCTACTGTGTTTAATGAATGGACAGCCTCTGGAAATAGCAGATGCTGTAATTCATAAGAAACCTTTATTCTTGTTCGGTGACGCTTTTGAGAAAAGCTCTCAACCTAGGCCAAGGATGGAGAAAAGAATAGTCCATCAGGAAGATAGGTCATTCTTCATACCAGATATTGCTCGCTGCCTTCCTTTGTCCCGGTATGCTCATGCGAGCTACCCGAGGAAGATGGAGTGGAACCTCACTCTTTTCCAAGACGCCCGTGCAGGAAAAAATTTCGTAAAGAAGGGGCCAAATAAGAAGGATATGTTCTATAGCTCCTCTGATCGATACAGCGTCCTGTTGAGAGGCTTGAGACCCAGCTGCATTCCGCTAGAGAACTCTTTGTTGATGCCCGTCAGAACACCGATATTCGCAAACGAATTTACGAAGGCTGAAGGGAAATACCCCGAACAGGACATCAGATTAACTGGATTGGTGAATCCAGATTACAAGAGATGGAACTACATTGCGAATTGGATTCTGACAACTTTTGAAGACAGACTTCAACAAATCAATCTGTACCAAGCAGTGCACGCCACTGTTTATGGTTTTGCACCCAATTCATACATGTTCTTGGCCTTGGCCGAAAGGTACAATTATAGAATAGGAACTTTTATGGCCCCTGGTGGAGAAATAGGGTTTGCACTCCACGAGATGAAATATATCTCGTACTTGCCAATGGCAGACGCTCCATATGAAGAGTTTGTTCCGACCAATGATGAGTTGGACAAACTTAGAAAGGAAAATGCAGCAATGGTAGCAGTATTCGAGGAACTGCTATGCCATTATAAGATCTGCTCTTTGTTCTACAAAAGTGCTACAGCAAACACCTGTTATTCCTCAAAGTGGCTGCCGTATCTGTTCCTTAATCATGTAGAAGAGAAGAAGACTAAGGAAAATGACAAATGCTATCCTGATTTCTTCAAACCTTTGAGCAATACAGAAGTTATGAAGCTGATGGAGGAAAGCGGTAATTTTGATAAGCAAATGAAAGATGATTACCAATGTCCACCTTTAAAGAAAGGGGACACTCTGGAGAGTTACTTGAGAATGGGTTATAGACCCATGTCAAAAGAAGTCCAATTGGCAGGGTTTCTGACATACTCGATTTGAGGTCCCAGGGTCCAGTGCCGCGGATCGCTTTCATTGCGGCGTTCTTTTTGCCGCTGTCAAGTTAGTCTTTGGCAACAAAGTGGACCTGCTATCAGCGATGACTTGTAAATTAAATGCCAGTCTTCGTCTGTATGTTGATCTGATACTGAAAGCAAAGGAAGAGAAAGAATTCCCTCGCCTAGAACTGCCATACATATATCTCTTTGGATGGTTGCTTCTCCACTATCCCACTTTAATGGACCCCGGCATGGGACAGGTTGATGGTAACTTTCTACGAAGGTACTCTCATGGGAAATGGAAGTACACTTCTTTGAGTGAGTGTAGATATGTTTTAAATCTGAACAGAGGATGGAACTTTTGTTGTGTTCCTCTCCCAGCTGGACATGATCAGATGCCAACAAATATGGTAGACTCAAAGATGCAGCCTCTAACCCGTGCAGCCTTTGAATGGTTGAAGATAATTCGACCGTCTCATTTGGTATACCGGTTCGAAGAGGAATGCTACTTAGAACCATATCTTCCCAGCCGATTTGCTCGACAGTTTGGGTATGATCAATTCCACGTGGGGAATGCAATCACCTGCCTTCAGGGCAAGGGTTTTTTTGATCGACGGGGCCCGAGCTTGGGCTTATTATAATGCCCGTGATATGAAAGCCATATTCTCAATGCCAGCAAATAGCTCCCATGGTCCTCGGATGCTATTTACTTATACAATATTTTATACATCCGCGAACACTTTTGCCGAGAACTTTAATCTCGCAGATAGTTTCGCTTCTTCGACGAGATTGAGGAAAGGAAGGGTTGCTTTGTCACTTCCTGGAAATGATGAGGTGCACGAGCCGGCAGATGCACCTTTGGAAGCTTCGAGGGATATTATGTTCCCTCAAGAGGTAAACGCACCACTGCGTGTCTCTCTGAAAGTGGGTAGATCTCCAGCAAAGAAGAGGAGAAGAGAGGAACCTCCTGCTGCAGCAGCTAAAAAGAAATTGATACTAGACCCTTCTTCGGAGAAGATCACTACGAGATCCCAATCTCGGCAGCTGGCCGAGACAAATCAAGAAGCTACCACACCAACTTCCGTACAAAAGCAAGCAGAACCAATAAATGTAGAGAGTCCTGAAAGACCTCTACATAGAAAGAAAAGATAAGTCAAAAGACATCAAAATTTGCCTCTGATTGTAGCAGATGTTGTAGCTGGCATCAAAATGTCATCTCCTACTCCAATCCCCGAGTCTAGTCAGAGGGAAAATTTTGAGCCAACAGAAGAGGGGCATGAGGCCGATGAGCCTAGAGAAGAAGAAAGTACTGCAGTTCGATCTCCTCTGCCTGCCACGGAGATGACTCTTCTACTTCCTCCAACTCCAAGAACCCTCCGAGAAGAGGAGGAGCATGAAGTAATTGCAGCTCTGGAAGATTGTGACTATGGCATGGAAGATATCGACCAGGTTACAACTACCAGCGGTAATGTTCCAGAAGGAGATGAAGATGAAGAAAGCTCTTCATCTGATAGTGAAGATGTGCAAGATCCCGACAGGGATGATGAAGAACTCCTGTCTCTTGCTGCTGCCGATGATACTTCAAATCCTAAAGAGGATATTGAAGTAGAGGCACCCTCAGAAAAAGCAGCGAACGAAGAAATCCCAGAAGAAACTCCCGCAACTGATCCTCAAGGTATAGAATGGAATTAGCAATCTCCTTTATAATAGATTGATAGCTAATGTCTTTATTTGTATTTCCTGCAGATCTTGAGACTCTACTAGCACCTCCGACGGACCTAGCTCTAGTGCCCGTAACGACGATGGTTATTAGTAGTAGTCATCATCTGTCTTGTGGTTCTGAAGCGGGCAGCAGCCAAGCTGTTGTAGCTGAAGTAACTTCTGCTCATCGAGAATCCATCCCTGCGGGGGATAAACACATTGCTGAATCGAACCAAGGTAAGACAATTTTGATTTGATCTTCTTGGTCATTAGCAAACAACTGGTAAAATAACAATTTTACTTTTGCGGAGGAACAAACAGGAGGGGCGACTAGCTCCACTCTGGCTCCTTTGTTTAAAGAGCCTGCTATCCAGACACAAAGGATCGAGCATACTGCTGCCTCGTCCTCAACAGGAGTAGCTGCGACTCCTGGGACTCTGGCTATTAATCAACAAGTTGTCCAGTCATTCACCAGATGCTTCTTCGAATCACTGGGACCTCTTGTTCATAAGATAATAGACAAAGAGGGAGCTGATTTCTTTATGGTTAGGAACCCAACTTCTCTCTTAGTAAGAGCTATAAGGGAGCAAGGTGACGAAGCCCAAGCCACTCTCCTTGACCACATATTGAATGAATTAGAAGTCTCCATAAAGAATTATAAGGAGCTCAAGAAGAAGGAAATAGAATCTCTAGTACAGGCTGAGTTCGAGCGAATGGCCCAAGCAGCTGATATAGAAAGGGTGAACCTTCAAAATCTTTTGGAGGCTTATTCCACAAAGTCTGCTGAATACAACTCCAAGCTAGAATCAGTCACTTCGATGGCTGAAAGAAAACGACAGAGACTTGCTGAACTAAAAGTAGAGATAGCTCGTCTACAGCAAGAGTTAGAAGAGGAAACTGCTAATCATCAACTTATGATTGAACAATTCAATGCCTTGATTCAGGAGAAGGATGATTATGAGGCGACTCATGGTGCAGAGATCACCCGCCGGACGGTAGCCATGCCCGTTTTTAATAAAGAAACTGGGATGGAAGAAGCCAGAAGGAGGGTGACATCTACTCATGAAGAAGAGCTGCAGATACTGAAGCAGCAAATTGACAATCTGATTATTCCTCCTTCTTAATTAGAACTTTTTGTATCTTTGGGTTTGTTGCCGTAGATGTGTGTTTTTTTTGTAATGCCTCGTATTTTGATAAATAAAAGACATTTTGTTGTGGCTCCATTATTTGTTGCATATCTTATTTAGATATAAATAATAGAGATAGAAAATATATTCAGAGGTGCAAGACATAATATATTTCTTATAGAAAATAATTATATTCATTATATTTGCTCAGAGATAATATAGACGTGGCAGAATAAATTGAATATTATTATTTCAATTGACAACTTAATTGAAAACGACAAGTTGCTGATGTGGATGATGAACGATAATGAATCGTCAATATATGATGAAATGAACGGGAAAACAGTCAAGTGATGGATGATAATGAACGGATGAACCGTCAAGTGGTGATGAATGAACGGGTGAACCGTCAGATGATAATGAACGGGATGAACCATCAAATGATAATAAATGAACGGATGAACCGTCGGGTGAATGAACGGGGGACCGTCAAATGATAATGAATGAACGGATGAACCGTCGGGTGAATGAACGGGTGGACCGTCAAACGATACTGAATGAACGGATGAACCGTTGGGTAAATGAACGGGTGGACCGTCATATGATAATGAATGAACGGATGAACCGTCGGGTGGTAATAAATGAACGGATGAACCGTCAAATGATAATGAATGAACGGATGAACCGTCGGGTGGTAATAAATGAACGGATGAACCGTCGAATGAATGTGTCTCTTCGTTACTTGAGGAACCTCTGCCTATAAATATAGCAAAAATCTGACAGGAACGAACACTTCCAATTTTCAACATAAAAATGTCGTCTGGAGAAGCATCCAAGAAGGCTGAAATCGCCCCGAAGGTTCAGAAGGGCACTGAAGACCGCCCTGCCGATCCAGTTCAGCCGAAGGAGGCAGAAGCAAGCGAAGGTTCGTCTGCACCCCAACCACCACGAGACATTCTGGACTTCCTGCTCGAACCGGGAAGGACTGAAGAAGAAGAAGCCATGAGGATGGCCGCTTACAAGTTCCTCGTGGGTTCCAGCAAGGAGGTTCTCGGCTCTTTTGCTGACCGCGTTTTCGAGAAGGACGGCAGTGGTCCGCGTCCAAATGTAGAGAAGGATGATAGTGACCTTCCTTAATATTATGTACTATCATATAATAAAATAAAATCTGAATTTTATTTATGAACTTGAATTTGTCTGATGATTTACAAGCATTTACATTTATACATAATACTTTTTAAGGAACTTGCCATTGATAGGCATCATAGCAATTCCACCGTCAAGCTCTGAGAGTTGATAGGCTCCATTTGAGAAGACTTTGCTTACAATATAGGGACCTTCCCACTTCGCATCGAATTTCCCTTTGCTCATATGAGTCATAGTCATAGGACGTCTGACCGTTAGAACAAGTTTTTCTTGCTGAAATGTTCTGATTTTAACTTTGCGGTTGAAAGTCTTCGAGATGCGGGCTTGGTATAACTCAATATGTCGTTGAGCCATTAATCGCTTCTCATCAAGTGCTTCTAATTCTTGAAGTCGAAGAAGATCGTTATTCTCTGTAGTAAGCTCGTTAGCAATGGCAATCCTTAAAGAAGGAATTTGCAGTTCCAGAGGAAGAACAGCTTCACAGCCATACACCAGAGAGAAAGGTGTAAAGCCTGTAGGATTACGGACCGTAGTTCGATAGGCCCAAAGACATTCGCCGAGTTTCTCGCTCCAGTTTCATTTGTTAGTGGATACAAACTTCTTGAGGAGTTTAATGATGGTTTTGTTAAAAGCTTCAGCTAAACCATTAGCGGCAGGATTGTATGCTGTCGAAGCGATATTGTCAATCCGATGATCATCGCAGAATCTGGTGAATTTCTGGCTAATGAATTGAGGTCCATTGTCATGGATGATTCTTCGAGGTACACCAAATCTATAGATGACGTGGTGTTTAACGAAGTTGATGACGCTACTAGTCTTGACTTCAGCTAGTGGTATAGCTTCAGCCCACTTGGAGAAGTAATCCGTTATTGCTAGTATGAATCGATGTCCTCTCGAAGAAGGAGGATTGATGGGACCTATGACATCCATGCCCCATGCTTCGAAAGGCCAGGAAGCAGCAGTCGGGTGTAGGAATTCCGATGGTTGATGAATAAAGTCTGCATGGATTTGACAAGCACGATATTTCCTTGCATATTCAATGGCATCTGATATCATAGAGGGCCAGTAGTAACCCATGCGTCTAATACGATCCTGTAGTTTAGGACCAGGTTGATGTGCTCCATAAACACCATCGTGAGCTTCACGCAAAACTTGTTTAGCTTCATCACCAGCGAGAACGCGTAGGAGAAGACCGTCATAAGTTCGTCGATAGAGGGTCTTGGTAGTTTGATTGTAATAGAATCGGAGAGATCGTCGACGAACACTCGTAGCCTCCTTAGGATCTTCAGGGAGTATGTCATGAACTACGAAGTCAATGAAAGGAATTCTCCAATCTTCATCGATAACATTAACTTCAGCAAAATTGCTAATTCAATATTACGATTGTTTTCGATGTAGAACAATTCTCGGTTGGAGATAACCACCACCTGCTGTCTTTTGATAGGAATAGCTAAGACAGCTACAAGATTGGCCAAAGCATCTGCTTCAGTATTGCAAGCTCGTCGAACATAGTCTATGAAGAAAGCTTTGAATGATGTAGCTATGTTGATCGCTGCTTCGTTATAAGGCACCAGATCTTGATGACGGACTTCATAGGTTCCTCTAACCTGATTAACAACCAGCTTAGAATCACCGTAGACTTCAAGATATTCAACATTCAGTTGTTTAGCTAACTGAAGGCCGATGTGTAGAGCATTGTACTCCGCTACATTGTTGGAGCAAGGTTCATCTAGAGAGTAGGCTCTTTGGATAGTTGATCCGTCTGGAGAAACGAGGACCACTCCAATACCTGCCACAATAGCACCATTTGGTCCAATCCTGGATGCACCATCAAAGAATAGACGCCAGGTTAGAAATTCTTCAGAGATCATGTTGATTTCCAATGTCTCGTCTGGAATTTCGTCATAGAGCTTGGATGTTTCTGGCACAGGATGAGCTGCTAAGAAATCTGCCAGCGCTTGACCTTTGACAGACTTTTGAGGAACATACACCATGTCATATTGGGCTAGCAAGATTGCCCATGTGGCCAGCCGAGAATTAAGTGTGCTGGGCTTCTTCATGAGTACCCGAAGAGGATTAACTCGGAATATGACATGAATAGTTTGGCCAATGATGTAATGCCTTGTTTTCTGCACAGCGAACATAAGAGCCAGGCATTCTTTCTTGACCGGACTATAACGGTGTTCAGCACCAATCATAGTACGGCTAATATAATAGATAGCCTGTTCATGGCCTTCTTTATTCTTTTGGGCAAGTAAAGCACCCAATGAATGGTCCATCGCACGGACATACATCAAGAATGGAATGCCAGAGATAGGTGGCACCAAAACTGGTGGGTTCATGAGATATCGCTTGATATCGTCGAATGCTCGTTGACACTCTTCAGTCCAAACGAAAGATACACCCTTCTTCATTAGTTGAGTGAATGGTCTACAGCGTCCAGACAAATTCGAAATGAATCTCCTGATGTACGCAAGTCGACCTTGGAATCCTCGTAGCTCTTTTAGGTTGCGTGGAGGACGCATCTCTTGAATGGCTTTGATCTTCTCGGGATCCACGTGTATACCCTTAAAGGTAATGACGAAGCCGAGAAACTTACCACTAGAGACACCCAAGAATGACTTGGTGGGATTTATTTTGAGTTGATGTTGGTGCATGAGATTGAAGATGGTTCTCAAATCTTGGATGTGATCTTCCTTCAGACAACTTTTGACAGCGATATCGTCAACATAGCATTCAACAGTCTTGCGAAGATGATCTTTGAAGATAGTACTCATAGCCCGTTGGTAGGTTGCACCAGCGTTCTTGAGACCAAATGGCATAACTGTGTAGCAATAGACACCACGAGGAGTGCAGAAAGAGGTATGTTTTTCATCTTCCGGATTCATCTTGATCTGATTATATCCAGAGAATCCATCCATAAAAGATATTCGCTCAAACCCACAGGTATTGTCAATCATGACATCCATGATAGGTAGAGGAAATTCATCTTTTGGATATGCTTCGTTAAGATCCTGAAAGTCGATGCAGACTCGAACTTTGCCGGTTTTCTTTAGAACTGGAACGACGTTAGTCGCCCAGTCAGGATGTTGTTTTTCTCGAATGAAGCCACAAGCAATGAGCTTTTTGACTTCATCATCGATCGCGTCCATCATTTCTGGTTTAAAACGCCGCTATTGCTGCTTAACTGGTTTTGCATTGGGCAAAATATTCAGTTTGTGTGTAGCAATCTTGGGATCTTGACCTGGCATGTCTTCATAACTCCAGGCAAAGACATCGATATATTCTTGAATAAGAAGAATCAACTCTTGCTGATGAAGATTGGACGAGGCGACCTGATTTCTCCTATATCAACTTGAACTAATTGATCTTCAGTAGGAGGTTCTCGTTGTTCAAAGCGAAGTACCCATTGATTATCCATATGTTGAGCCCAAGGATCTATTTCAGGATTTTCTTCAACGTCCTCATCAAAGCTTTCTGGAAGTTCGACAGAGACCATATTAGAGGATACAATCAGCCGATGGACTTCACCAATGCTGGTGTCAGAATCCCAAGATCTAGAATCAGAAGAATTAGAACGTTCTTCACTGTCTGAGTCAGAGACTGCAGGGGATAAAATTGGAGGAGAAGCATATCCAAGACCTTTCTTAGTCCTGCTGTAGTACATTTCTGACTTTCCTTTCGGAACAGTCGTACGAATAGGAGTTCTTCTACCTTTACCGTAATTGAGTCCACTTTTGAAGTCATAGCCCATTTTCCGGATGATGTCTTTTGATTGTTGACTATAACGACGGAGCTGGAGACGTCCTGTATCGTTAAGCTTGCTGTCATCAGTATAACTGAACTGTTGTTTCGGTCCTTTACTAAAAAGTATTGGACTTTCGCCTTTCGTTCTAGAAGGGACAATACGGTAAGAATCGTCTGGATCTTCAAATGAGACTTCTGTTTGAAGAGATTGTACAACTCTCATTGTAATTGATTGGAAGCTATCTAACATATCCAAATAGCATTTAGTATGATAAATAACATCAGTATACTGGAAAGTAGATGCTTTTTCATTAATTTGTACATCAGTATTTACAACAGGACCTTTAGCCTTAACAGGCTTGGTCAGATTAATTACAAGAGGGGGAGAAGAAGAACGTGGAGGAGGCTTGTTACGACGGAGGTCGATAACAAGTGGCTCAGAGGAGGTGAGCTCCCTTTTTTCCTTGTTGTGAGTTAGATCAACAACAAGTGGCTCAGAAGAAGTGAGCTACTTTTTGTCCTTGTTACGACGTAAGTCGATAACAAGTGGCTCAGAAGAGGTGAGCTCCCTTTGATTTTCATCAGCATCAACTGACTTCTTTTGGACTGGCAAGTGAATAGCCAGTGGTTTAGAAGACTGAGGATGAGAAACTCGCCCTTTGACAGGTATGATAAGAGTGTCTTTGGGCATTGCTTCTTGTTCTTCTTTGGTGTCTAAGGCTAGCACAACCTTCATGAATTCATCCTTATACATACGAGCGTCATTGCAGTATGCTTCAACACCTTTGAAGGGATAGAGATCCGCAACCTCCTTTTGGACCTCTCCTTTATCATCAACATATTTGAAACATTGATGAAGAGTTGAGGGAACAATATTGTGCTCATGTAGGAATGGTCTCCCCAGTAAAGCATTGTAAGAACAACCAAGATTGTCAATGATATAGAAGGTAACCTTTGTGCAAAGATTGCCTATTTGGAGTTTTAAGCGAATCTTGCCCAAAGGTTCACTCCTTCCCTGATTGAATCCAAGGATGGTGGTGGTTGTACTGGAGAGACTACGTACAGGGATTTTCAAAACATCAAGCATTGTTTTTGGCATAATGCTGAGGGCAGATCCTGGATCTATCAGAATACGATCGACTTGCATCGAGTCGACATACCCTGTATAGTAAAGAGGACGATCATGCCTATTGTCCTCCATCAACATGTCATCTTGAATAAAAGTGATGTTCGGAATTAGCTCCAGAACACTATGACAATGGAGACAAGAGACAGGCTCTGCTTCTGGCTTCTTAAGAAAGGCTAGACAAGTCTCGGTTTGCATAAGAGCTTCACTTAGAGTTTCTCGTGTCTCTCTGGAAAGATGCAAGAGCTCAAAGATAGACAACCTTGCTGGCGTATTGGCTAATTGAGCCAATATATCAAAGTTGTAAGGCTTTTCAAGTCCTGTAGGGGATGATTTCTTCAAGGGTTTATCAAATCGGACTTGTTGCTTGTCTTTGTCAGCTACCACTGGTTTGGGAGGAATGGGTACTACAACCGGTGAGGATGTAGCAGGGATCTCCTCATTAGATGTAGGTTGTGCTAAAGCAGGTTCAGAAGAAGAGGCAGGATTCTCTTAAGATTCAGAATAATTTTTCAGATAAGCTTTCCCTGATCTGGTGCCTAACAGAATTTCTTTATCAACTATAGGGTCAAAAGACACCATATTGCAGATCTTTGTCTTGTTTTTGGAGCGACCTTTCTTCTTAGAAGAAGAGGAAACTTCGAACTCTGAAGTAAGATCGGGATGGATCCACATAACCTTGCCATTGTCAAGAGATAAAGGAACGAGACCTTCGTTTGGTGGAGAAGGAAGATTTTCAATCTCGAGAGTAGCCTTCGGAATAGGAATGACACCATGTTATATCATCTGCGAGGGAAAGTTACCGAACTGGACCGAGACCATGTTGGCAGTGACAGTCTTCTCATCTTGCTGCAGGGTAACAACTCCAGCATTGACAAGCTCTTGAATTTTGCCCTTAAGCACATAGCATGCTCGAGTAGGATGTCCAATGAATCGGTGGTAGACACAATACTTAGGATGATCAGTCTTACCGACTTTATCAGGTTTCTTTGGATCTGGGAGCTGGATCTTGTTACTTTTGAGTAAACAATCAAAGATGCTTGTTGTGTCATTCTCGTCAAAAGAATACTCTACCTTAGGACGAGGTTCCCTCGGTTGAGGTGCAGAAGGAGTGGAAGTAGATGTAGGCGGAGCTACATTGACAGCCAAGGACTCTTTACTCTTCAGGTTAATGTTCAAAGTCTCCTTGTTCTTACGGTTATTCTGGCGATTACCGCCGCCTGATGTTTGATGTTCGTCCCGATCTGGATTAGACATTTGTACCCCCAGCTGTTTGAATTTCTCAGCACTCACTTCAGCTGCTTTGGCATTGACAATGAAAGACGGCCAGTCTTGGAACCGAGTTGAACCTGTCCATATACTGATAATAGGCAAGAGATTTGCCTTGCAAGTGTCTATGGTAACAGCAGCAGGAGTCCGTGGAGGCATCTTCAGGGCTTCTCGGCGGAAACGTTCAATGAAACTCTCAGCAGTTTCATTCTATCTCTGTTTGATCTTATTAAGGGCAGACATAGTCATGTCATTGAATCTCTCATAGAATCATTCCAGAAAGATCTGTTTGAGACCTGAAAAAGAAGTAATACAACCATCGGGCAAACTTCTGTACCAGTCGTATGCTACGCCGGCTAAATAACCGACGAATACTCTGGTAAGAAGAGCATCATTTGGTTGGAGTTGAACAGTTATTACCTCAAAATGATTGATAAACTGGCTTGGTAAGGTACTGCCGTCGAAGAGAGAGATTGTTGGAATTTTATATTTGGGAGGAAATGGGACTTCCTTTCATTCAACTGGGTATGGCTGCTTGATTCCCAACCTTTACAAGTTGTCCTTCTCTTTGAAGGCTTCGAACTGAGTTCACAAGAGTTTGACAGCTTCATTGGCATCTTCGGATGATGAAGAAGGAGACGGTTGAATGAGAGTGGTTGGAGGAGGCACAGCATTATAGGTACTACCTCCAGCCCCTGATTGACTGGGTGTAGTTTGAACTTGTACTTGTACATGAGATATTTGAGGAGATACTACCCCCAGCCCAACATTGACAGGTACCGATGACGCTATGATTTCGGGACTTACAGCAGGTACAGTCGGAGGTATGGCATGTTGTGCCGCAATAATAGAATGCATACTAGCGACCATTTCAGCCATGGTCTTCAGTTTGTCCTCTAATACATCTATGTGCTGTTCTTGATTTACAGAGGTCGAAGCATCTGGATCTTCATTGACAACATAAGTTGTCACTTCTCTTGGTACAGTAGAGGATACTGTCTGTTCAAAGCTTTCACTATATGCATCATAATCAGAGAAAGAGTCGTCTCCTGACTGAGAAATGAGAAAATAACCCGAAGGATCTTGAAGAAGATTCCTCTCTCGGCTTCGGGAACGGGTATGTTGAAATACTCCTTCAGAGGATTCTTGGAGTAGATTCAAATATCGTTGGCTTGGCTTACGAGGTTTGCCGTGCTTAGAGCATTTTCTACCCCCGGTGTCTCGGGAAGCCATATTGACAGAAGCGTACAACACTTCTTCATCCTCTGACATCAGTTCAGAATTTGCGAAAGTCAAACGATCGAAGACAGATCGCTTTGCTATTTGACAGCAACATTGAATGATGACTTTATGATTGCAATGATGATCAGATGATTGAACTGAAGGGGTCGAGGCATTATCCCGTTTTTGCCTGTGATGTTCTCGAAGATCAGAAACCATACCGGGACGAGAAAAGGTTCTGGGAATATGTTCTTTAACAACATTAGGAACATGGTTCCTATTCTTCGAATGTTTAGTCCCCTGTGTGTACAATGAAGTGCTCACCTCATTGGCATAGGTGGCAGGATCTTTGCTCCTGGAAGTTTGTCTCTGAGGCTTGACTTTCGGTATTGGCTTTGCGTTTTGCCGAAGTTGGCCTGTTAAGATATGTTCTTAGATCTACAAATTCACCCCCAGGGGTTTCTGTTTGAGATACTAACAGTTTTCCCTGTTTGGAATGGGATATCTTGAAAGTTGGAAGGTCTTGGAATTCTGCTACCGGGGTAGGCAGAATACCTCTTTGATCAGTACAAGTTCCCTTGTCATGAAGGAAAGAAGAATCCTTGTTTGAAGGAGTTCTTGTACTGACAGGTGCCGAAACACATTCAATTTGATCTTCTTCGATAAAGACCGAGGAAGACTGAGAAAAGACCAAAGGGCCTTTTCCTTTATTTTGTGAAGAAGGGTTAGCTAAAGAGCTTTTCCCTCTGTTGACTTCCAAGTCATGAGACAAGGAAGTTTGAGAAAAGACCAACGGGCCTTTTCTTTTTTGAGGAGGAAGAGGAATAGCCAAAGGACTACCCCCAGTGGATTGTGTTGGAGCAGCAGAATGCTTAAAAGGAACAGATGTTTTTCCTTTGTTATGAGAGGAGGAGAGTTTAGCCAAAGGGCTGTTACTCTTAAATTGCGCAGGCATAGTTTGCGCATGGGTGGATGGCGCACTGATCACTTGTGTATGAGAAACTCTGGCAGAGGGTGCACTGGTTCTGACCACAGAAGCTGTGGTTTGCGCATTAGGAGTTCTTGCTTTAGAGTGATTGGGATGCACTTTAGTTGCTGAAATGTTGGTTTGTGCAGGAAAAGCTACCGCCAACTGTGCCAGGGTCATAGGAGTCTTGTATTTCGACAAGGCAGCATATAAAGTGGCCTGTGCAACAGTTGCAACAGACTGCACAGCAGTGGCTAAGACAGATTGTGCAGCAGTGTTTGAGACAGATTGTGCAGCAGTTGGCACAGCAGATTGTGCACTAGTCTGGCTAGTAGATTGCGCAACAGAGTGTGCAGCATCCTTGGTGGCAAAACTACCAGATTGTGCAGCAGTCTTGGAGATCCATATTGAACGCACTTTGCTCTTGGCAGAAGTGGCTGCAGTACGGGGAGTGGTTTTGGAGTTGAGCATCGCCTCGTAGGCTGTCTAGTTGACTTTAATAACCAGCGTCTTCTGCGTCTTCCCGATAGACGCTACGTTACATTGAGTTGCTACTTCCTCGTCGGAGGAGAAAGTTGTCCCCAGCAGAGTCGCCATTTTGTTTGCAAAAAACAAAAGTGTAAAACTTTATTGATACAAACTGTGTAATAAGATTACAAGAATTCTGGGAAAATTACAACTATAGGAATCCAATCTAGAAGATGATTGCTTTATCCATTGGACGATGTGAACTTTGAAGACGGAGCCTTTGAAGTTGAAGACAACTCTGGAAACTGAAGGCAAAAGCCTCGGAAGTTGAAGGCAAAACCTCGGAAGAATACAGCAGCACTTGGGCAAGAACTCCTGTACTCTCTGATCTCTGATTTCTGATGCTTGATACTTGATCTCTCTGATCTCTAATATCTGATCCCCTTGAAATGAAGACTTGAAACTCTATTTATAGAGTTCTGGAAATAACTAACTTTTAGTTATTCTGGACTGCGCATGATGGATTGCGCAGCAAATGGATTGAGCAGCAATGGACTGCTCAGGCAGTTGCTGGATCGTGGGCCAACTGTCTTGGACACATGGCATCATTTGATTGAAATACGCCTGATCGTGCATAGACAGTTGCCACGTAATGAGCAATTGATGGCATGAATGCCACGTGTAGAACGCGCAGACTGAATTGCACTAGCATTGGATTGCACAGACTCAGACTGCGTAGGAATGGATTGCGCTGCCAGCTATCAGCCGTCGTCGAACGTTGTGCGGCACAATAAACGAACAGCCTCCTCGTTCTTCGTGCTGTCAGCTGTCAGGAAGATTTGATTTGATTTAGTTAATGGTGACTTTTGCCACGTCAGCCTGCGCAGTTGGGAGTGTGCACAAATCAGTGTGCACAATCTGAATGATACGCAATCTATTGTCTGCGCAGTTCATTTGAAAGTTGTATTTCTTGATTTTTTTAACTTTGTTGATAGGTGCAACTTAATTTTTTAGGACCTACAGACGTCTCATAACCGAGCTGCATGAAGAATGTCTCATGACCGAGCCGCATGAAGGACGTCTCATAGCCGAGCCGCATGAAGAATATCTCATGACCGAGCCGCATGAGACACTGAGCCGCATAAGGAGTGTCTCATGACCGGGCCGTATGAAGGACGTCTCATAACCGAGCCGCATGAAGGACGTCTCATAGCCGAGCCGCATGAAAAATGTCTCATGACCAAGCCGCATGAGAGGTGTCTCATGATTGAGCCGCATTAGGAGTGTCTCATGACCGAGCCGCATGAAGGACGTCTCATGACCGAGCCACATGAAAAATGTCTCATGACCGAGCCACATAAGGAATACCTTCTGACCGAGCCGCATGAGGCCATCTCATGATCGAGCCGCATGAGGAATGTTTCATGACTAAGACGTATGAAAGATATCTTATGGCTGGATGGGTATGGGGGCCGTAGGAGATGGTATTGTGCCGAATGTCACGACTTGAGAGAGTTTCGTTTGTCTCCCTCTTGACTTCTCAAAAAAATAAATTTGACCGACCCTCCTTCTTGGCGAGTGTTGGCACTGCGGATCATGGATCTCCTTGTTCGAAGAAGATTTGACGGTGGACTCCTTCAGAAGATTATGATGTGCTTGACAGAGACGATGCGCCTAACTGAGACATCTGAGTAATACATCTAGTTGAGAGCAGGCCGTTACAACGTCTTCAATTGGCATCATGTTTCCGAGATGATGTTGGAAAGGCACAGTAGGTCGCAGTCGCTGGAACACAGACTGCCTTGATAGTGGAGCCACTGTCTTGTGGCCGCGGCAGTTGATGATGGCTTGGTTGTAGTGATGTCCTGAAAAGGGCTCATCGCACGCCAAGGTTAATTCTCTCTTCTTGCGTTTGTGAGTAATCACCTCTCGCAAGTTGCTAGCAGATTGATCTACCTTCGTATCCATTTTGTGGGCCCGGGTATCCCGAGCGCCCGGGTGCGTAGGTATCATATTTGTTCCCTGATCTGAGGCTAGTAAAAGTACTTGCTCTTGATCGTTGTAGGAAAACTTTTGGGACCATCATATTTGATCCCTGATCTGAGGCTAGTAAAGCACTTCTCTCGATCGTTGTAGGAAGACTTTTGGGCCCATCATATTTGCTTCCTGATCTGAGCCCAGTAAAGCACTGTGCTCGATTGTTATAGGAAGACTTCTGAGACCCATCCTGTCCGTTAGTCCTGGGGGACTGGACGCGGGTGGTTCTGTATAAATTTCCATCATGAGCCCGTATAACAGTTAACGGTGCCCGCTGACGGTCAGCAGCTTAGACAGTTGAATGGGCTTGTTGAGCCCGCACTGCTCTAGACTTCTTCGACTTAGCACCAGAAGGTGCGTAGTAGGAAGAGTCCAAGTTGGAAGGGGGGAAGGAAAGTTGGTGCACTTTTCAAAGGAGGCAAGGGGGCTCTATTTATATAATGGAGTGAGCCCTTTCTTCTTCTCCTTTCCGATGTGGGACTAAAAGCAATATTTTCTATGCTTCTACAAGACCCCTTTAAAGTTTTCAAATTGCAAATTTGGAATACTTTGAATTAGAAGCATGGAAAGTAGAGTTGTTTAGGTGTGGCAATCCTATCAGTGGTAGCAAGGACGTGATAAGTTTAGGTACTTTCGCTGGAGATTTTATGTGGACTTATCATCCTTGGTGTACCTTGGTTTTAGGTACGGATAATAAGTTGAGAGTGGGAACCATCATATTTACTCATAGGTGGGGAGAACATGGTAAATATGGGGTTAATGGTAATGAGGACATGGTGGGAGTGGACTCAGATGAGGATACATAGAACAACTCAGAGGTAATATGGACATGGAAGTTCTACGTAACGGGTATTGAATGCCACGGAACAACTGGGTTCCAGAAGCATATGATTGTGAAAAAAGGGGTGCATGTACTAGAGGACCTAATACAGTATTTGTGGTCAACAGAGGACATTTGTGGACCTATTATCCTTTTTGTGTACTGGCGGTGCGAGTACGGAAAATAGGTGGAGAGAAAACCAACATATTTACTCAGAGGTAATGAGGACGTGGTAGGAGTGGGCTTAATGAAGATACATAGAACAACTCAGAGGTGCTATCAACGTAGAAATTCTATGTATTGGGTTGTTTGTTTGTGATGGACGAAAAAATAACTCAGAGGTAATATGGATGTGGTTATTTTTTCCGTTGTAGAATTTTGTGGACCTATTACCCTTTTTGTGTACTGGTAGTACGAGTAATAGATTTGAATGATATTTTGTGGATCTACTACTCATTGGTACACCGATGGTGTGAGTAACATATTAGGATAACTTTTATGGACATACTACCCTTCTGCGCACTGGTGGTGCGGGTAACAGATTAGGATTACTTTTGTGGATCTATTACCCTTCTGTGCACTGGCGGTGCGGTTAATAGATTTGAAACAAAACCCAACAGAGGTGATAGGTTTTGTAGTCTTAACACCATGTCTTTTATCCCGGGTTGGGGTACAGGTGTTAAGTCGAAAGATTATCGGTATCAGAGGTAATATGGACGTGACACACGATAATCAGGACCATGAAGTTTTTCAGGGATAATGATGAACTGGGCAGACTCCTGTGAGGTAAAGCATTAGAGTAGGAGTTCAGGGGTATCATCGTACATGACTTACCACTCAGGGAGATGCAATAGAGTGTGAGTTCAGAGGTATCATCATACATGACTCGCTACTCAGGAAGATGTGATGGAGTGTGAGTTCAGCGGTACTATCGTACATGACTCTCCACTCAGGGAGATGTGATGGTTTTGATAGAGTACCAGCATGTCCTTTAGATATAGTATTTCTTCAGGAATTTGTCATAATAATGCAGGAGTTGACAGCTGCAGAGGCGATCGCCAACCGCTGCCGTAATTCAGACCTGGGGTAGCCTCCATGTCGTACTCCTATTTTTGTATGAAGTACTTGGCATAAGGACTATACAGGTAGAGCGGTAGTCTCCCAGTATCGGGTTCAAGATCAAACTCTTGAGGCATGAAGGGTTGAGATCCTTCTTTTCGGCCAAAGATGCCTGAGACTAGGAAGTAGGCATCTTTAATAGGAGTAAGTCGGCTTACGGTATGGACGGTTGTCACGTCATCAAGAGAGGGACTATCCTCCCTTGCAACCAGATATTTTACGAGTTCTGCATCTTTTCCTGCTACCCCCTGCACGACCGGAGGTTGGGACGCTATCTTGGGCAACTTGACCACCAAGGGTTCAGCTTGAGGTATTGACTTTCCTGAGAGTGTTGGATCGATACTTGGCTGCTGGCTCGTCTTGGGAAGACGGATGACAATTGGCTCAGCAAGGAACTTTGTGTCTTCCGGTCGCCTTTGAGCGAATTTTGGTAGTCGGATTACCATCGGTGTTACAGAGGGCCCTGCATCTTCATGTTGCCTTTGATTAGATTTTGGCAGTCGGATCACCATTGGCCTTATGACAGGTTTTGGTTCCTGGTTGGATTTTGGGAGACGGGTGACCATTGGTTCCAACTGCGTAGGTGAGGCAGGAGAACCGAGCACCTCTTATGCAAGGTTGCGGCGAGGGGTACGGCCTTGCCCAGTTTGCGGGCTTAGAGACGAATTCTCAAGGGTTCTTCTGGCCCTGTGATGGCTTCCAGTTCGTCAGTTATATATTTTCTGGATTCATCATACAGGCAAGCCTCCGATGAATAATAAGATTCAACCCCTTTGAAGGGATCGATATCAGCGAATTCAGTTTTCGTGGAACCGTGCTTACTGACATACTTGAAACACTGGTGAAGGGTGGATGGAACGATCATATAGTCATGTATCCACGTGCACCCACACGATTTCTCCTCGCGAGGTAGGGAGAGGTACTAGTCCAGATGTCTGGTTCTAGACGGATGGAAGATTAATTACCTCTATCGTTGCCCAAGGGACAGATATGACCCCGTCTGGAGTGCTTGTTGGAAGGAAGTCGCCGAACTGAATAGACACCATGTTTGCCGTCACGGTAACCTCTTCAAATTCTATCGACGAAACTTTGGAGTCGATAAGACTCTAAATATACCGCTTCAATTGGAAGCAATCATGAGTGGCATGATGGACATAGTGGTGGAAGTCACAATACTTTGGGTCCTCCATCTCTGCAGGTTAAGGTTCACGTCTCGGTGGTGGGAGTTGAATTCTATCCCCTTGCAAGAGCATTCAAAGATGGGCTTGACATGGCTATCCTCGAAGGAGTAGGTTACTTGAGGCCACTGTTTCTCTACCTGCTTTGGTTCAGGCTTTTGGGCTGTATCGGTAACCATGGCCTGTTTGTCTTTGGTGTCCCAGTTATTAGAGGAACTACCGCCGTTGTTGTTGTTTGTATTAGGGCGTTTGCCCTTATCCTCTCCATCCGAGATATGTAGCCCCAGTTGGCGAGCCTTCTTCAATTTTGCTTCTGCGCTAGTGGCATTGATGATGAAGGCCTTCTAGTCTTTAAATTGATCTTTGTCCATCCAGAGGCTGATTTTGAGAAGCAGCCTCTTTTGGCAAATCTCAATTAAAGAAGAGTCTGGGTTACCAGAGGGCAATTTCATCGCGGTTTGGCAAAACCACTCGATGTAATTCTGTGTCAGTTCTTTTTCTCCTTGAATAACGTCCATGAGGTTTGACATCGTCACATCTTGTTCCACCTCGTAGAACCTTTCCAAGAACATATGTTTGAAGCCGACAAAGGAATAGATGCAGTTATCTGACAGATTGCGGTACCAATTGAACGCGATCCCCTCCAATGCCCCGATGAATAATTGCGTGAGGATGGCATCGTCATGCGGCAGATGGTCTGTTGTGACCTCGAAGTAGGTCATATACCAGCTCGTAGAGGTCTTCCCGTCATATGGATTGATATTGAATGGTTTATATCATGGAGGGAAGGGGACATCTCTCCATACAACGGGATACGGCTGTCGTATCCTGTGGTCCTGAGAGGATTCTCGGGCGTGAAACATTGTACGGAGCTCCTGGACTTCTCCTCTTGCCTCCCTAGCTTCTTCTGCAGCAGTAGGAGCCGATATTTCGGGTGGGTTGTCACCCGGGGTTGGCACGGTCGTGTTTGAGTCCGCATTGACGGCGGAACCCAAGCTTGTTTGACCTGGTGTCCTTGCTTGTAGAGCCAGTAGGACAGCCTTGATCTCGTCCACTGACTTAACCAAGGTTTGGAGTATGGCCTCGAGAGTGTCGAGGCACTGCCGATCACTGGGACCGTCTTGGTTGTTATCAGTCATGAATACCGTCCTCACATGAGAAGAAGTGAAAGGAACTGTAGAAGATGTGCCATCCGAATCATACCCTCACATAGAGAAGTCGTCGGGGTATATGGGAATATTCTCCTCTGGTTCGGACTCGGAGGAGGTGCTACCCCATGCATAGGAGGTTGCCTCGTCTTGGACGTTTTCAGGGACGTCTGAGTCTGTTGTATCTGTTGGGGGGATTGTTTTCCCTGGTTCATCTTCTTGAAACGCCGAATTATTGTTGATGTTCCAAGGAATGCTACCCCCAACTCCAACAACCCCCAGGGATGTAGATGACGAATCCCCAAGTGATGAAGAATTTGTCTTTGAGCGGGTACCTTGATAAACCCCTCCTGTGACGGCTGTGGACAACCCCCTAGATGAGAGTTTCTTGGCCGTACTGGTTGAGATTGTCATGCTGGACATGTTTATTTTCTTCCTTTTCTTGTCGGTAGGGACCTTTCGGGTAGATTTACATGAGGCGAAAGAAAGTGCCTCATCCTCCGAGCTTTATTGTAGGACCGGTCCTGGCTGCTATAATCGTTGGAAGACGGACTTTCGGTCCTCTTGCACTGTTGTCTTGTTGCAGCAGCTGTAGAAGCATGGAAAATATCAGAATAATGGTCCATGCGGCTCCGGATACGAAGCCTATGCGGCTCATATGGGGGCTGTCTTATACAGTTCAAAGGAAGACTCTCTGTCTCATGCGGCTCGAGAGTGTATGCGGTTCAGCAGGAATATGCGGCTCGAAACATGCCACGTGTCCCCCTGAGATCCTTCCCTACAGCTGGCCCTTTGAATAAATGGCCACATTTAATGCTCTGACACGATTTGACGACTGTGGCGGCTCAGGCATAAAGTGTCATAATGGCTCTGCCATAATGACAGACGCTTCGGGAAAAGAAGAAGATCTCTGACCCGATCCGTCAGAAATCCTAGGTTGCCACGTGGCAACATCTCATGCGGCTTAAATAGATAACAGCTCCATACGGCTCACTAAGAAATCACTCTATTTGACTAGCAGAAATCAGCCGCATGCGGCCCACTGAGAGCTCAGTCCCTGCGGATCAATACAACGTTAGCTCATGCGGCTCGCAAAGATTATGCATATGCGGCTCATTGAGAGTTCGTTCCCTGCGGTTCGATGAAGCATTGTCCTATGCGGCTCACGAAGAGTATCTCCCTGCGGTTCAAGTGTTGCCCATCCTATGCGGCTCTGGCAGGACCCACAATCGAAACACTTGGCATCGGATCAATCAACGATTTAACCGAATCTCAACAAATATATCTGACATCATCATCATAATTACTGAAATCAAGGCATATCATTTATCATCAAGCCAATGGGACACGTGGCAAGCAATCGAGCATTGGTATAATCAATCATGAAGATTTAAAGCAATCAACATTAATTGCTCACAAGATTCGGTGCTATCCTCATTGATGGCCGAGATTCATTGTAATCAGGACCAAGGGTTCAGATAGATTGAAGGAGCGCCGACATTCCAAAACAATGATCATTAGCAAACCCTAATGATCATACCTCACTCTTATAAATAGCCAGCATCAATTCTTTGCACAGGGGCCGGCAACAAAAAGAATAAAAAATATACAGAGTCAGAGAGAGAATACACAGAGAGAGAGAGAAGCCAGGAGAGCAACAGAGGAGCAAAAAGAGCACTTCTTCGTCAACGCCAACCATCTTTTTACAATGAGCCAAGGCTGCATACCGATCGTCCAAGGAGTAAGGCAGGGCTGCCGTCGCCTTCCCGAGCCTCTATCGTCACCCCCCAGAATCTAAAATAAACAATTGTACTTAGACTGCTGTACCTAGGTTTTTGTCCCTAGGCTTTCTTTGTACAAGCGAGTTTGTATTGTGAGTCTAAGTTCAGTCCTCCGATAATTGTTCTGTACTTTTACAATCAATGGCAAACACGATGGCGACTCTGCTGGGGACAAACTCCTCCACGGCTGAGGAATTGGTGACGCAATCGGATGCAGCCAAACTTGGCTCCACGCAACAAAAGATGGTCGTCCGCTTCGACCAACAAGCGTTTGAAGAGATGCTCTCCGAAGGAAGCGCTGGCCCGGTCCAGAAGCGCACCCGCATGACGAAGGCTCGCAAAGAGTGGAGGCCAAAATCATTTGCTCCTCCTCAAGTCTTCGATGAGATACCCTCTGTTGCTCAAAACGGCGAGAAGGACTCTCCTGCGGCCCCACTTCAAACCGTAGACAACTCTGCTGTCCCCAAGTCCGGCAGAAGAAAATACTATGATGCTGGACTTGCAGGGGCAAAGAGGAACTCTACGCGATCCGAGTCGCAGAAGGGTATTAGCCACAGGGAGAAAGCCCTTGCGGCTACATCCGCCAACCGCATGAAGAAAACTCATGCGGCCACATCTGTCAGCCGCATGACTTATGCGGCTACAGTTGCCAACCGCATGGATGAGACTCATGCGGCTATCAAAGTCAATCGTTTGCAGAAAACCCATGCTGCCGCAGATGCCAACCGCATGCGGCCAGCCTGCACGGTCTTGACTCCTAGCCGCACGAGAACTCAGCCGACGACAGAAGACAATCGCATGCAGACAGCCTGCACGGTTTCCAATCCCAGCCGCATAGCATCCGCTCCATGCTCCTCTTGATCAGTTTTCGACCGTCTCTCGTACGGTCCGAACCCTGATGATTCTCCAAACTCTGTGGTATTCAACTTGGATTCTTCTTATTATGCACCCACAGGTGCTAAGAAGAAGAAGTCTAGGACAGCACGGGCTCATCAAGCCCAGACAGCTGCCCCAACCTCTGACGATCGGGGCGTCCCACTGATTATCACGCAGGCCTCTGATGGGAAGTTGTATTGAACCGCTCAAGTCCAGTCCCCAGCGGCAAACGGACAAAGTAGTTTCTCTGACCTGCGTGAGGCTGTCCTCCACAAACGCAAGGAAAGAGAAGGGGCCTCGGCGTGCAAAGAGTCCTCACATGGACGTCACTGTACCCAGATCATCGTCAACTGCTGCTGCAACAACACGGCAGTGACGGAAGATCGGCCGTCCGTCTTCCAAAGATTACGGCATCCGAGCTCGGAAGACGAAGCATCTCCTATTGCCTCCTGCAATTCTGCACAGAAAGTCCCCGCCGAGGGGAAAGGGAAGAAGACAAGCATCTCCAGCCCAAAAATATCAACCACTACAGCCAAGAAATTATCGGCTAAACGGTTGCCCTCCACCGGAGTATACCAACACACCCATTCGAAGACAAAATCTGCTGCAATGGGCGATTCATCACCGATGAGGGTCGAGGGAGCTGGGGGTAGCACTCCTCCAAACATCCACAATAATCCGATGTTTCAAGGAGACAAGCCCGGAGAAACAACTCTCCCATCAGGTGCAATAGATGCTGATGTCCCCGAGGACATCCGTGACTTTCAAGATGAAGCAAGCTCCGAAGCTGGGGGTACTGTTTCTTCTGAATCCGAACCCGAAGAGAATATTCTCACCTACCCCGATGATTTCTCAATGCATGGGTACGACTCGGAGGGCGCACCCTCCACCGTCCGTTCCGTCACTCCTCACGTAAGAACGGTATTCATGACAGACAACAGTCAAGGTAGCTCCAATGATCGCCAACGCATCAACACTTTGGAGGCCATACTGCACGCCTTGGTCATGTCTGTAGACGAGATCAAAGCGGCGCTTCCTACTCTGCAGGGAATAATACCTGGCCAGACAAGTGCGGGTCCCCCAGTCAACGTAGATTCAAATTCGGCGGCACCGAACCCGGGCAATAATCCTCCAGAAGTAACGGCTCCGACTGCGACAGATGAGACCCGAGAAGTAAGGAGAGAAGTTCAAGAGCTCCGAGCCATGTTCCATGCCCTAGAAAACTCTCAAGACTTCAGAATTCGACAACCATATCCTGCTGAATGGAGGGATGTTCCATTCCCACCAAGATATAAGCCATTCAATATCAACCCCTATGATGGCAAGACCTCAGCAAGTCGGTATATCACTTACTTCGAGGTCACCACCGACCATTTGCCCCATGATGACGCTATCCTCATGCGATTATTCATCGGGGCATTGGAAGGAGTCGCCTTCGACTGGTACCGCAACCTGCCAGACAATTGCATCCACTCCTTCGCTGGCTTCAAACGCTTGTTCTTGGAGAGGTTCTACGAGGTAGGACAGGACGTCACAATGTCTACCCTCATGGACGTCATCCAAGGAGAGAAAGAGCTGACGAGGAATTACATTGAGCGATTCCGCCAGACCGCCATGAAGCTGCCTTCCGGAAATCCGGATTCTTCTTTGATCGAAATCTGCCAAAAAAGACTGCTTCCAACGATCAGTCTCTGGATGGGCGAGAGTCAATTCAAAGATTGGAAGGCGTTCATCATCAGCGCCACAAGCGCTGAAGAACGACTGAAGAAGGCCCGCCAACTGGGGTTGTATATCTCAGAGGGAGAGAACAAGGACAAGCGTCCCAGCACCAACACCGACAACGGGGGTAGCCCCTCCAACAATCGGGACAACAGAGGCAAGCAGGCTATGGTGGCCGACACGGCCCAGAAGCCCGAGTCACAACCAACAGACAAACAATGGCCTCAAATCACTTATTCTTTTGAAGATGGCCACGTCAAGCCAATCTTGGACATGCTCATACAAGGAGATAGAATTCAGCTCCCTCCGCCAAGACGGGAGCCTCGGCCGGCTGACTTGGAGAACCCAAAATTATGCCATTACCACCGTTACGTCCACCATGCTACACACGACTGCTACCAACTGAAACGGTACATCTAAAACCTCATCGATTCGAACGCTCTAGCCATCGATTTCGAGGAGGTAACCGTAGCAGCCAACATGGTATCCGTACAATTCGGCAGCTTCCCGCCAACAGAGACTCAAGACGGTATTATACCCATCCCTCTGGCAACAATGGAAATTGCTAATTTTCTGCCTGCTCAAGATCAAGCTGCCAATCTTGTACCTCTCACTACATCGCGAGGAGAAATTATGTGGGTCCATCCGGACTTGGTCCACGAAGTGACTCAGCCCACAACGAAGAAGAGAAGCAGAAAAGTCAGATCCTGCCGCACCGTCTCGGCAAATGAAGAAGAAGTCACGGCCGTTGTTACTCGATCTGGAGCACAATCTCAGCCCGTGGCTGAGAACCCAACTGATGATCATCCGTCTACTTCTACTGACACTCCGGGACCGACTCAGCCTTCGACGACCGACAAGCCTAAGCCGAAGGAGATTCGCTTCGACAAATCCCTCCGAAAGGAGACACCTCAGGGGCTGGAGAGGCCCTACAACTTCGACATCTTGGCACAATTGGCCAATACACCGGCCAAATTGTCCTTATACGAACTCCTAAGGCTCTCAAAGGATGTCCACACAGCTTTGAGTGATGCACTCTAAAATGCCGATGCCTATCTCGCTCAATCTAACCTCACTGGGGAGGACTCAACCATGGATCTCCAAGATAGTGCCTGCACGGGAGCAATGCCCAATATCGTCTTCACTCCGCAGGACATGCTCATCAAAACCAACCTACATGATCGTCCGCTATACTACACGGGATACATCGGCGACGTGAAAGTGGATCGGATGCACATTGATCCTGGCTCTTCCATAAGCATCATCCCGAAAGGTCTGCTACATCATCTTCGCATTCCAATGCATCGCCTAACACCTACAAGCACCGCCATCAGCGGTTTCAATTCGGGCAAGAGCTACCCTATCGGGAAGATTCGTCTGAAGTGTCAGATTGCCGATCTCCAATCCGAGGTCACCTGCTACGTCATAGATACAGACACTTCTTACAACATCCTCTTGGGGCACCCATGGATACACAATTACATGATCGTGCCTTCCACGCTACACCAGTGCTTCAAATATGTCGACAAACACGGCTTCGTGAAGACAGAGTTTGCTGACATCGATCCCTTCAAAGGGGTCGAATCTTACTACTCGGACTCCTGTTTATACGAAAAGTCGAAGAGGCACCTGGATGAAGGAGACGCACAAGCTCATACTGAGACAGCCACGGGATCAGAAGGACCCCTGACGATCCACCTCCAAGCTCGCAAATCGGGCAAGTCTGCACCCCTCACCGCCACTCTGCGGAAGGACGCAATCAGCCTCTCGGCGCAAGAGGAGCAGATGACAATCCGGCTGCCGAGATCCGGCCAAGTGCCAAGACCCACAACGGAGCCACTAACAATCAGATTACCAAGAGTCAGTCAACCACAAACAGGGAAGCTCAACCCTTCGGACAGGCCATTGACAATACGCCTTCCCAAGAAAGGTTGTCGCCTCGATGCAAGGTCTGACACTTCCAGCGAACCAGCCACTCCTCGCTCTACATCGAATGCCAAACTGGGGGTCGCCAGTCTGCCAACTACCCCACGCTCTGCTCCATCAACTGGACCACTGACAATCAAGCTTCCTAGGTCGTCCTCTCAGTCCTCGTTCACACAGGGGGTAGTCGAAGAGGAATCGGAACTAGCCAAGTATGTGGCCGCCCACACTAATGTCCCCTCCGCTGATGATGTAATCCCCCTAGAAAAGATACCTTACTTCATCAATAAAGGGTTATCTTTGAACTACATCGAGCTCAATAAGCTATGTACGATGTATGCTATGGAACACGGCATAGGTGCTCACCTACACACACAGGTGACAAATGTGTACACCGCAATCCAGCTTACTCCAGGAGAAGACGCCTACCGAATACACAAGGGAGGGCATCATCCAGTCATCTTCGGCCGGACGAACAACCCTCATCCCCGCTCCATAGAAGAAGACGACCTCGGGTCAGATGCCGGGAGACTGCCTCTGTATCTCTATAGCCCTCAATCCAAGTATCTCATGCAGAAACAGGGGTATGATCTAGAGACTACGCCAGGATTGAACTATGACACTGGGCGACGATTACCTTTGAAGCCGCCAGCCCCGGTGGGCAAACCATGGAACTACTATAACAAAACTCGATGCGGGTTAGGGTATGTAATGCCTACTACGACCCCGAAAAGTTCAGATGAAGAATGCGACTGACAGTCGCATTCAATCGGATCGCCAACTTCCGACTCAGATACCAGCATCGGAGATGTGTTCAGGCAAGTCATGTCAGTCAACATGACGTTCGCCGACGCTTACGAGGAAGACGAAGACATCCCCGAAATCCTCGAGCTAGAGCCTTGGGCCCAGCAATTAGACGCACAATGGGAAAAGCGATTCGAACTGAGAGAACCTCCTACTGAAGATAAGGTCATACAAGTGGATCTCGGCAGCGAATCTTTACCAAAACCGATCTTCATCAGTGAAAGCCTAACCAACAAAGAACGGGAGTCGCTGTTAGAACTTGTCAGGAAGTACATTGATGTGTTCGCTTGGAGCTATGAAGACATGCCAGGGTTAAATCCTGACATCGCTCTTCATAAACTCAATATTCGGCCAGATGCGAAGCCAGTCAAACAACAACAGCGACGCTTCCGCCCAAGCATCATGGACGCGATCAAAGTTGAAGTCAACAAACTAATAGCCAGCGGCTTCATTCGTGAGGAGCAACATCCCGATTGGGTCACAAATATAGTACCTGTCCTCAAGAAGAATGGGAAAATTTGAATCTGCATCGACTTCCGTAATCTGAACGAGGCATGCCCCAAAGATGAATTCTCCCTTCCTATCACAGACATCATGATCGACAATACCTGCGACTTTGAGCGCATGTCATTCATGGATGGCTTCTCGGGATACAACCAAATCAAGATGTCTCCCGACGACGAAAAGCATACATCATTCCGAACACCGATTGGTACGTACTGCTACACAGTCATGCCTTTCGGTTTAAAGAATGCTGGCGCCACATATCAAAGAGCTATGAGCATCATCTTCAGAGACCACTTACGCTAGACGGTGGAGTGCTATGTTGATGATATAGCCGTCAAGAGCCGTAGCAAAGGAGACCATCTGCAGGATCTAAGGACGGTATTCGACCTAATGCAGACGCACAATTTGAAGATGAACCCTACGAAGTCCTTCCTGGGCGTATCTAGCGGGAAGTTCTTAGGCTTCATCATCACTGTAAAGGGTATCCATGTAGACCCCGAAAAGACAAAAGCAATCATGGAGATGGGTCCCCCGAGAAATCTCCGCGAACTCAGAGGCCTTCAGGGAAGGCTAGCTTACATCAGAAGGTTCATTTCCAACCTCTCCGGGCGATGCCGGCCATTTACGTACCTCATGAAGAAAGGAGTCTCATTCGTATGGGACGAAGAATGCCAGCGTGCTTTCGATAGCATCAAAGAATATCTGTCAAATCCTCCGGTCTTGGTAGCCCCAGTCCCTGGAAAACCATTTCTGCTCTATGTACGAGCAATGGAACACTCCCTTAGTGCTCTGTTGGCACAGAATAACGATACAGGCCATGAACAGGCCATATATTACCTCAGCCGAATGATGATTGGACCAGAGCACCAATACACCGCTGTGGAGAAGGAATGCCTCGCTCTGGTGTTCATCATTCAGAAAATGCGACACTATGTCATCGGACAAACGATACATGTGATCTCACGAGTTAACCCTCTCAGGGTCCTCATGACTAAACCAGGGGTACTCAGCTCTCGCCTCGCTACATGGGCAATACTGCTGTCCCCTTATCATATGATCTTCGTCACCCAAAAGGCAGTCAAAGGTCAAGCCCTGGCAGATTTCTTGGCATCCCACCCAGGCTCGGAGTCCTCCAGGATATACGAAGAGATCCCAGATGAGGTCGCCGACTCGTATACAACCTCCCACGAAAATATATGGCGAATGTTCTTCGACGGCACTTCGAGAACCGGACCTAAAGGCAATATAGTCGTCGGAGTCGGAGTAGTACTAATCTCTCCTTCCGGATTGGTGATTAACCGTGCTTATTCCCTCACTGAACCCTGTTCTAACAATGTGGCCGAGTACAACGCTCTGGTCATTGGCCTCCAACTTGCAAAAGAGCTGGGGGTAGAATACCTTGAAGCGTACGGCGATTCCCAACTAATCGTCAATCAGATCCGGGGTTCGTACGAGGTATGCCATGAAGACATGATCCCTTATCATCAAATAGCGATCAATATTATCTCGGAATTTGAGGGGTTCTTCATCGAGCACGTCCCCAGACTCCGAAATATTGAAGCCGATGCCCTAGCTGGTCTCGTCGCTTCCCTAGCAGTTCCGAATTATGATCGGCAATCAGTGGAAGTGATAGGCCATGAACTGGTCTGTCCCAAAAACAATGTGCAATTCGTCGCAAGTTATTCCGTACAGACGATCGATGATGCCCCAGATTGGAGACAACCATTCATCGACTTCGTCGTCTATGACATCCTGCCTGAGAACCCAAAGGAAGCTACTTCCATCAGAAGGCGTTCCCTCAGATTCTTCTACGATACAGAGACAAAAATGCTGTATCGCCGCTCCTACGACGGATTACTGCTTCGGTGTCTGTCAAACGCAGAAGCCAAGGAAGCCGTACGAGAAGCCCATGACGGTGTTTGTGGGGCCCACCAGCCCGGCCCAAAACTGCAAGACCGCCTTCGCCGAATGGGCTACTATTGGCCCACAATGGTGGCAGACGCGATAGATTATGCTAAAAAGTGCAAAGCTTGCCAAGTCCACGCCGACTTCATCCACCAACCCTCTGAATTTTTATATCCGACAGTGGCATCCTGGCCATTCGAAGCATGGGGAATGGATATTATTGGTCCAATCACCCCACCTTCCTCCCGAGGACATCGCTTCATACTTGCGATCACTGATTACTTCTCTAAATGGGCGAAAGCTGTCCCACTCGCAGAAGTCAAGACTTCAAACGTTATCAGCTTCCTTAAATACCACGTCATCTACCGCTTTGGACTGCCTCGAAGGATCATCCATGATAATGGTCCGCAGTTTACAAGCCACGCATTCTATCGGTTTTGCGATAAGCACCGTATTCAGAATATCGCCTCGACGCCGTACAACCCGACAGCAAATGGGTTAGCAGAGGCGTTCAACAAAACAATCATCAAACTTCTCAAAAAGTTTGTCTCCTCCAACAAACGTGACTGGAACGACAAGCTCGGCGAGTGCTTATGGGCTTACCGCACCACGGTCCGAACAGCCACCGGGAATATACCGTTCTCCCTGGTATACAGAAGTGAGGCAGTCCTCCCCTTGGAGACACAGATCCCCTCACTACATGTCGCCCTCACACACCAATTGACAACCGATGATAACTATCGACGTCGACTGCAAGAGTTAGAGGCCTTAGATGAAAAGCGCCTCCTAGCTCAGCAAAGGATCGAGCTATACCAAGCACGCATCTCAGGAGCCTTCAACAAGAAGGTCAAAATCAGAACATTCCAGGTAGGCGATCTCGTCTTGGCAGTCCGGAGGCCAATGGTCATGACTCACAAGACCACCGGCAAATTCCAGCCAAAGTGGGAGGGCCCATTTATTATTGAGACGGTATTCTCCAACGGTGCCTACCGCCTTACAAAGCAAAATGGAGACTTGCTCATGCTGCCCGTCAACGGCAAATTCCTGAAGAAATATTATGTCTAAACGACATTCCCTACAAGTTCATCGAGTCATGTACCCGCTGGTACTACTGAACTCACACCCTCAGCATTTCAGATTATCGGGTCATGTACCAGTTGGTACCACTGAACTCACACCCTCAGCATTTCAGATTATCGAGTCATGTACCAGCTGGTACCACTGAACTCACACCCTCAGTATTTTAGATTATCGAGTCATGTACCAGCTGGTACCACTGAACTCACACCCACAACATTTTAAGATTATCGAGTCATGTACCTGCTGGTGCCCCTGAACTCACCCCTATATCCCCTTTAGATTATCGAGTCATGTACCCGCTGGTGCCGCTGGACTCCCACTTTCTCAATATGTTAATTTACCGAGTTATGTACCCGCTGGTGCCTCTGAACTCACATTTCGGTCACTCTTTCAGATAGTAAGTCACGTATGATTATACCTCTGAACTTGCTTCCCTGGAAGAGATCCTCCCTCATGATCCAATACCCGCACTCCCAGTGCACAAAAAAGGGTAATCGATCCACAAATTTCCGAAAACGGACATGTCCTCATTACCTCTGAATCGTTTTCACTTCCACCAAAAACAAACCGCCTCTCATATAGAACCTCCACGTTCTCCTACCTCTGAGTCGTTCTATGTACTCCCTCTTCATTGAGCCCACTCCTGCCATGTCATCATTACCTCTGAGTGGGAAGGCTCCGTCGAAGAACCCATCATGCTTGCCATGTCCACATTACCTCTGAGCAAGTATGTCGGTCTCCTTTCGACCTATTATCTGTACCCACAACCGGAGTACGACAAGGATAATAGGTCCACAAATGTCCGCTGTTGACCACGAATATCCCCCGTGAAACCTCCCCTGCCATGTCCTCACTACCTCTGAGCAGGAAGGTTCTACGGTAAAACCCTCATGCCTGCCATGTCCTCATGACCTCTGAGCAAATATGTTGGTTTTCCTTTCACCCTATTATCTGTATCCCGAACCAGGGTACGCCAAGGATAATAGGTCCACAAATATTCCTTTGCTAAAGCTTCTTAGCATAAATCCACTACCCCACCATGCCCCGGGAGCCCAGCTGCTCTACGGCATTCCTTTTTTTTTGCACCGAGAACATCCATGACCACTTTGCCACGGCTGTTCCGGACATCCTGTCCAAACTTGTTATCCGTACCTAAAACCAAGGTACGCCTAGGATAACAGGTCCACAAATAATCCCCCAGCAAGTCCAGTTCCACAAAACACCCAAGTACAAAGAAAGAAAAGATGAGACGAAACATATCCACTTTCAAAGATTCCACATCCTCCGGGATTATATTGTTGCTACAAGATAGAAATAAAGAGAAAACAAGCAAGACAAGACAGAGGAACAACTATGGTTCAGAGGCACACAACGTCAAGAAATAGTCCGTCAGCGAGGCAGTCGACCGCTCAAACCACTGACTAGTTCGACACATTGACTCTGAAGTCAACTACGTCGCCCAGACAAGCAAAGATTCCATTGGGGGAATAAAGTCCCCAAATTTGATATAACCCCACTCTTTCAGAATAAGTACCCAGTCATAATCTACACTAGGGATACAAAGTTCACACAGAACCAAAGATAACTATTACAAGAAAAGAGGGAAGCAAGTACATTCCATTCATTGGAATGTCCAGCTACATTCACACAATTAACAAACAAAAAAACCAAAGGAAATTCTTCATTACTTCTTCAGACGAAAAGGGAAAACACAAACCACAGCTAAACAGACAGAAACAGACAAGGAATCCCTAAAACCTAGTTACAGAAATGCATATACCACTCCCTCAACCACTTCACATACGAGGGATGCAGTTGAAGGAGATCCTCGTCCAGAATAGGAGCATCAGAATTCCCAGAGCTACCACCCCCAACAGCCTCGACATTTGGAGAGAGACCATCCTGCGCAGACGACGGTTCCTCCTTCTTCGTCTCTGTCACAAAGGGAGACCCCTGGTCAATGGCAGGAGGCGGTGGCTCTTCTGTCACTGCAACCTCAGCGTCCAGCGGAGATACTGCAAGAACAAAACAACAAAATGAAGTAAAAGATATTCTAAAGAGTCATGCGGCTCGTTGAAGGCAACTCGCGTACGGGTCGAACATGGGGAAAACCTCATGCGGATTCAAGTCATGGGACGTATATACGGACAACGTAAGTTGAACTCACATGCGGCTCCTACATAAAGCATACCCCATGCGACTTGATCATGAGATGTGTAGGCGGACCCCGTAACTCGCATAGAGTATACTCCATGCGGCTCGGTCACAGGATATATATATGCAGACTACGTAAGTTGAACGTGTATGAGGCTCAGACATGGGGTACATCCCATGCGGCACGATCAGAGGACATGTATGCGAACCACGTGGTTTTGTACACAAAGTAGATAGTAGAGCAGACCCTATCTTCTACACAGTTGTTACCTTCGATGGCGACGTGAACGTCAAGAAGGACAGGGGAAACGACGGTCGAAGACGAAGCTGATTTCTTTTTCTTCGCCGCGGCCTTCTTCACAACTTTAGAAATCCTAGGCGCCATTTCGGTTGATCAGATGAAGGAAGGAGACAAAGACAGAAGCTTTTGGTCAAGAAAAAGTCTAAAAAATCCAACCGGACATACGCATATTTATAGACAGAAGGACTATGAACCGACGCCTCGTACGACGAGATCGACCCTTCGGCTGTAGGCAAACTGGACAATCAAAAGAATAAAAACTTTGGGATCCTTCCCCAAAAGACGGCGTTAATTCGAAAACAAATCAAGAGCATTTAATGAAGATTTGCACACGTAGTCAGGACACGTGGCAAAGAGCCTATGCGGACAGATGAATCTATGTGGCTGGGACACTTATGCGACATGAACGGGACCATGCTTCTTATTCAAAGTGTTTCAATTTAGCAAATTGAAAACTTTGAAGGGGGTCCTGTAGAAGCATGGAAAATATCAGAATAATGGTCCATGCGGCTCCGGATACGAAGCCTATGCGGCTCATATGGGGGCTGTCTTATACAGTTCAAAGGAAGACTCTCTGTCTCATGCGGCTCGAGAGTGTATGCGGTTCAGCAGGAATATGCGGCTCGATCCATGCCACGTGTCCCTCTGAGATCCTTCCCTACAGTGGCCCTTTGAATAAATGGCCTCATTTAATGCTCTGACATGATTTGACGACTGTGGCGGCTCTGGCATAAAGTGTCATAATGGCTCTGCCATAATGACAGACGCTTCGGGAAAAGAAGAAGATCTCTGACCCAATCCGTCAGAAATCCTAGGTTGCCACGTGGCAACATCTCATGCGGCTTAAATAGATAACAGCTCCATGCAGCTCACTAAGAAATCACTCTATTTGACTAGCAGAAATCAGCCACATGCGGCCCACTGAGAGCTCAATCCCTGCAGATCAATACAACGTTAGCTCATGCGGCTCGCAAAGATTATGCATATGCGGCTCATTGAGAGTTCGTTCCCTGCGGTTCGATGAAGCATTGTCCTATGCGGCTCATGAAGAGTATCTCCCTGCGGTTCAAGTGTTGCCCATCCTATGCGGCTCTGACAGGACCCACAATCGAAACACTTGGCATCGGATCAATCAACGATTTAACCGAATCTCAACAAATATATCTGACATCATCATCATAATTACTGAGATCAAGGCATATCATTTATTATCAATCCAATGGGACACGTGGCGAGCAATCGAGCATTGGTATAATCAATTATGAAGATTTAAAGCAATCAACATTAATTGCTCACAAGATTCGGTGCTATCCTCATTGATGGCCGAGATTCATTATAATCAGGACCAAGGGTTCAGATAGATTGAAGGAGCACCGACATTCCAAAACAATGATCATTAGCAAACCCTAATAATCATTCCTCACTCTTATAAATAGCCAGCATCAATTCTTTGCACAGGGGCCGGCAATAAAAAGAATAAAAAATATACAGAGTCAGAGAGAGAATACACAGAGAGAGAGAGAGAAGCCAGGAGAGCAACAGAGGAGCAAAAAGAGCACTTTTTCGTCAACGCCAACCATCTTTTCACAAGGAGCTAAGGCTGCATACCGATCGTCCAAGGAGTAAGGCAGGGCTGCCGTCGCCTTCCCGAGCCTCTATCGTCACGCCCCAGAATCTAAAATAAACAATTGTACTTAGACTGTTGTACCTAGGTTTTCGTCCCTAGGCTTTCTTTGTACAAGCGAGTTTGTATTATGAGTCTAAGTTCAGTCCTCCGATAATTGTTCTGTACTTTTACAATCAATGGCAAACAGCAGCAATTGATAATGACTTGAGTGCAGTAACATCCATGGAAGGACTCTTTGTACGCCAAGGTTTCTTTCCTTTTCTTGTACTTGTGAAGGATCACATCTCGTAAGTCAAGGACATCTCAATCAACCTCTGCACTCGCTTTGTGGGCTCGGGTATTCCGAGCACACGAGTGCGTAGGTATCATATTTGCTCCCTGATGCGGGGCTAGTAAAAGCACTTGCCCTCGATCATTGTTGGGAGACTCTTGAGAACCACCCTGTCCGTTTGCCGTCGGGGGCTGGATACGGGTGGTTCTGTCCAACTTTCTATCAGAGGCCCGTATAACAGTTAGCGAGACTCTTTGACAGTCAGTAGTTGGGGCAGTTATCCTAGACATCTTCGTTCTAGCACCCGAGGATACGTAGTAGAAAGAGTCCAAGCTGTGCCGCATAGAGTCTGGCACATCCTCATTGGAGCTTCTGAGGTCAGTCCTGCATGAGAGGCGATCGAAGATTGAACCCGAGCCGCATAGGGTGGATGGCCGGCGGCTAGGATTGGATGCCGCATAAGTCACTTCCCTACGGCTGGGATTGTTGGCCGCATATGCATTCTCCCTGCGGCTAGGATTGGTGGCCGTATATGCATTCTTCCTGCGGCCCACACCCTTATGCGGCTTCTTCTTGGACCGCATGGAGTCCCCATTTGTCCCCATAACTCCAGCATCGTAGTATTTTTCTTTGCTGCATTTGGGGACAGTAGGGTCCTCTGCGGCCTGAAGTGGGGCCGCATGTGAGTCTTCTTCGCCGTCTTGAGCAGCAGAGAAATCTTGTTCCAGAGCTTGGAAAGAGGCAACGGTTTTGGGCCTCCATGCCCTGCGGGCCTTCTTTGGGCCGGCTCGCTTCTGGATTAGGCTAGCGCTCCCTTCGGAGAGGATCTCTTCGAACGCTTGTTGGTCGAAACGAACAAGAAGCATTTATTGCGTGGAACCGAGTTTGGCTGCGTCCGATTGCATCACCAACTTATCAGCAGTGGAGAAGTTAGTCCCCAGCAGAGTCGCCATCGTGTTTGCCATTGATCGTCGTAGAACAGAATAATTTTATGGGAGGACTGAACTTGACTCACAATTACAAACTTGCTTGTACAAAAGAGAGCCTAGGAACAAAATCTAGGAAAAGCAATCTAAATACAATTATTTAGTTTTGATTCTGGGGGGTGACGGTAGAGGCTCGGGAAAGTGTCATCAACTCTGCCTTACTCCTTGGATGATCGAACGCAACCTCGGCTCGGGTGAAGAAATGCTCTCTGAAGACACGAGGGAAAGAGTCTGCTTCTAAGCTTTGTGTGCTCTCATGTGCGTCTATATGCCTCTCTTGCAAGGGAATAGCACCTTATTATTTATAGAAATTCATAAGGAATGGGATGTATAGCCACGTGGCAAATTTTGGGCCACGTGGTTGTAATTGTGCCTCGAGACTCGGTTTATAGTGGACAGCTGGGGGTTGGTTGAGATTGATCATGATTTGTTTGTTGCAGTAAATCTGAACTGTTAAGACTTGGTCAACCTCTGCCATGTGTCTCAACTACTATTCTGTGGCGAGCCGCATAAAGGATGTATCCTGGATGAGCCACATGAGGGACTATTTCATAACCGAACCGCATGAAGAATGTCTCATGACCGAGCCGCATGAAGGACGTCTCATAACCGAGCCGCATGAAGAATGTCTCATGACCGAGCCGCATGAAGGACGTCTCATAGCCAAGCCGCATGAAGAATGTCTCATGACCGAGCCGCATGAGACACTGAGCCGCATAAGGAGTGTCTCATGACCGAGCCGCATGAAGGATGTCTCATGATCGAGCCACATGAAGGATGTCTCATAGCCGAGCCGCATGAAGAATGTCTCATGACCGAGCCGCATGAGAGGTGTCTCATGACTGAGCCGCATAAGGAGTGTCTCATGACCGAACCGTATGAAGGACGTCTCATGACCGAGCCGCATGAGGAATGTCTCATGACCGAGCCGCATGAGGAATGCCTTCTGACCGAGCCGCATGAGGCCATCTCATGACCGAGCCATATGAGGAATATTTCATGACTAAGCCGTATGAAGGATATCTTCTGGCTGGATGGGTATGGGGGCCCTAGGAGAAGGTGATGTGCCGAATATTATGATTTGAGAGAGTTTCGTTTGTCTCCATCTCGACTTCTCGAAAAAAATGAATTTGATCGACCCTCCTCCTTGGCGAGTGTTGGCACTGCGGATCATGGATCTCCTTGTTCGAAAAAGATTTGACGGTGGACTCCTTCAGAAGATTGTGATGCGCTTGACTAAGACGATACGCCTAACTGAGACATCTGAGTAATACATCTAGTTGAGAGCAGGCCGTTACAACGTCTTCAATTGGCATCATATTTCCGAGATGATATTGGAAAGGCGCAGTAGGTCGCAGTCGCTGGAACACATATTGCCTTGATAGTGGAGCCACTGTCTTGTGGCCACGGCAGTTGATGATGGCTTGGGTGCAGTGATGTCCTGGAAAGGGCTCATCGCACGCCAAGGTTGCTTCTCTCTTCTTGCGTTTGTGAGTAATCACCTCTCGTAAGTTGCTAGCAGATTGATCTACCTTCGTATCCGTTTTGTGGGCCCGGGTATCCCGAGCACCCGGGTGCGTAGGTATCATATTTTCTCTCTGATCTGAGGCTAGTAAAAGTACTTGCTCTCGATCGTTATAGGAAGACTTTTGGGACCATCATATTTGCTCCCTGATCTGAGGCTAGTAAAGCACTGCTCTCGATCGTTGTAGGAAGACTTTTGGGACCATCATATTTGCTCCCTGGTCTGAGGCTAGTAAAGCACTGCGTTCGATCGTTGTAGGGAGACTTCTGAGACCCACCCTGTCTGTTAGCCCTGGGGGACTGGACGTGGGTGGTTCTGTATAATTTTCCATCAGGAGCCCGTATAACAGTTAACTGTGCCCGCTGACGGTCAGCAGCTTGGACAGTTGACTGGGCTTGTTGAGCCCGCACTGCCCTAGACTTCTTCGACTTAGCACCCGAAGGTGCATAATAGGAAGAGTCCAAGTTGGAAGGGGGAAAGAAAAGTTGGTGCACTTTTCAAAGGAGGCAAGGGGGCTCTATTTATAGAATGGAGTGAGCCCTTTCTTCTTCTCCTTTTCGATGTGGGACTAAAAGCAATATTTTCTATGCTTCTACAGGGTGCTCACCAAGGATCCGAAAGTCATCGTATGGCTTCACAAAGGGTCTCGGACATCAGCTATGTCTAGCATGATTCAGCCTGGACACCGTGCTATAAAACTTGCGCCACAGACAAACTATTGCGATCCACAAGTTGTGGCTTTGAGGGAAGGTAGGAACACGTAAAGGAACATATTAGAGTCAGTTTCATGATAAAAAGATCAAAAAAAGTAGATAAAACCCATATGCAAAGTCAACCAACCTGCGGGTTCAGAATTTTCGTTACTGCTGGAAATATCGTTCAAGTTCGACCAACAAACGACCAAACGAGTAGACGAAACTCCACCAAAGCTTGACAGGACTGGATAGGGGTCTCTTATGGTTGTCGTGGAGGTGGTGGCATGGCAAAGTGAGGTCACAAGTCACTGGAAACAATCGTGCCCCAAAATTGGTTTAGCCAGGACCAACCTTTGTACAACGTGCGCCACGGACAAATGGAGTGGATCCACGTGTCGTACTTCTTGGATATGGAAGAAGACGCGTAATGGTACACGTCAAAATCGGTTTTTCATCAAAAGGATCGATAAAAAGTAGGAAAAAATTGCTCATAAAGTCAGCATACCTGTTGTGTACATATTCAATTTCGGCCAACTTCGGATGACTTTGTGGCCTTGTGCCGACCAAACCAGGGGTTATGGCTCCTAGGAAAGGTGCTGGACTAGAAGAGGGGGCCGTTAGGGTTTGAACGGTGGTGGTGGTAGCTCAAGAAGTGGTTGGAAAGATGGGTTTTGGTGGCTTAGACAAAAAGATGTGCACGGTTGTAAGGAGGAGAGGTGCGCTTTTTTTTACCAATATAAAATTTGTACTGAAAAAGGTGAGGCACGTGAGGTTTACGTGAGGAAGAGAATTTGGAAGAGATTAGGATTTGTTTTGATGTGATATGGTTAAGATTTAGATTTGTTTTGAATTAAAAATAAAAGAAAAAGATTGAGTGAGATTTATTATTTCCAAATAACCCCCTCTCAATCTCCATAATACATATTTGCATTTTTCTCTGTAAGTGGCTGTATAATATTAATAAAAATTAATTCATAATTGTAATGCCCCACTCCGTACGGCGCATTACGCTGAGTCGTTGACTCAAAGAGTCGCGTTAACCGAATGAAATGTATCGATACGAATTGATACGAAGTTACATTGTCCCGAGCAATGCATCGAACTAAGTCGATATGAAGAGTTGCATTATCCCAAGAATGCATCAAGTTGAATCGATGCGAAGCGCTGCATTGCCCCGAAGGATAAGTGCATTGAGCAAGCTCGAAGACTCTAAGAAATCGAATCGACCCAAGGCGCAAGTTCGAATCGATGCAAGCAATGATTTTAGTTGTTTTCATGTGCAGGCTATCCGTTTATGCTAAAATATTAGAGGTCGGCATTTTGTCTCATTTGTAACGGGTCCGCAAAACCAAATTACTGCCTCACAATGGGTTGGGACTTGGGCACGGTAGACCGGAATCGATCGAGTAGTTCAATGAAACAAGAAGTGCTCGAATGGCAAGTCAGAAGATTTGGCCATGAAATAAAGTTATGAATGTTAGGGTTATATACTAAAAGCATCACTTTTGTAGTAACCTTATTTCCTTAAATTTTGAATGAGAATCATATGGGCAAATATTTGCATATTGTATTTATTGCAAGTGTTAATGCAAATGTCTGATATTCTATATTGTAGATAATATGGTGTGTGGTGTCACACAGACGATCATATTATCAGTTTTCTATGGAGTATATAAATAGTTCACAACCTAGATGGACTTGGACAATCTATTGGAAAGGTTGTAGTGTAATCTGGTATTAGTCTATCTTGACTATAGGTTTACACTAGTACACTTTGTGTGTATTGAACAGGACCACTTGAGGTTGTTCTCTTTGTACTGACTACATAAGAGAACAAACACCTTTGTTATTATGGATGCTTGTGCTCTTAATCCGGATATAATAATGGACATGTATATGCCGTATGCATTACTTTGACTAATAAAAGAGTGAGATTCATTATGGATCAACAACCTCTATGAATTGGGTAATAACATTGTATATATGATGGGCTGTTGATTATAAATGGAATCCATGTCCGATACATCGGGTTGATGATGTCCTCTTAAGGAGCTTATAAGGATTGTCATGTAAATCCTGCAGGTGGAATATATCCGACATGACAAATAAAGTTGAGCGGTACTACTTAAGGATAAAAGATGTCGAATCAATATAGTTGTCAGTAACTTGATTTGATCGACGGACATACGATATCTTAACATGGGGAGCCAAACGAGCATATAATAAAAGGAGCCCACAAACATAATTTGGGATTAGGGAGGTAGTGCAACAATAGCTCATTGGTGGACCGAGCTATTGTTAATGGGCCTGGATTATGTGTTCGGGCTGAACACGGGATATCCAGATCCGTTAGGAGGCCTAACCCTAATTTCTCCTCATGGTCCCTGCCGTAGCCTATATATCCTCTATTCTCTGGCTGCCAGATTACTGATCAAAAATCTAAAATTTTCTCTAAATTAGTTATTCACGTAAGGAGAGAAAGAGAGGGCTGCCAAGGAGAAGAAAAGGTTGGGAGATCGTCGCCCACACGACGTCCAACTCGAGGAAGGAATACGTGCAGAAGATCTTGGGGTCGTTCGCTCGAGATTACCAGGAATTACTTGTCTCATTTCCGTCGCAGGTATAATTCGTGAACCCTAGTTTTCGCCTATAAAGGGTTAGAACACGTATTAGATCTGTTTAACTTTCTATCGATCAATACGCACACCAAAGAAAGGGTCCTGGGAATCCCCAGTTCCATCAATGAAATCGAGCCGTATCGGCTCGGCAAACAACAAGGCGTATCGGCTTAAGGTGGGAGGAGTGACTCTTCTTTTTACTCCTTTATTCCTCAGTAAAAATGTATCATTGTATGCTAAGTTAACCTATCGACGTCACGGGCGTGGTCCGATCGGAAGATAAATCATAGTGTATGTCGAATACTAATTAGAACAATTGAAATAAAACGTACATCAAATGCACGAGTCACTATGGAACATTAGATATCGCAAAGACAAGCGCCTCGGTGCGCAAGTGTATTCGGCGAGTGCCTTCGTGCACGAGCCATTTCGTGCCTTCGTGCACGAGTTAGAAAGACTAGCACATTAAAAATATTTTGATGGCGAGCACCCTAGCGTGCAAGCTGTCACGACCCGCACCCTAGAGTAAGGGCACGAGACGTGGGTACGTCCAGCCTACGCCGCAGTGTCGGCGGTAGAACGATGTCCTAGGTCAAACATCTAACAATATAAAGGTACCTGTACAGTATATACACTCCGAATGGAGGTGACATAACAACTTGTCACGACCCGCTCCCGCTTTTCGGGATACGAATACGTGGCCAAGTCCAGCCTACGCCGCAGCATCGACGGTAGTACGCTGTCTGGGCTCAATATAAATCTCAAATACAACAAATATCTCTATTTTGCTTATTCACAATAATTATTTTAATTACAATTCCAATGATACATTCAAATTTGTATAAAGATACAAACCCGCTACATGTGACTACTCTTAGCTAGAATCTACGGTTGGCCTCCAATATAGCTCTAACTCTACCCGAAGGAACCTAAAGCAAGAGAGCAAGTCATCGAGAATAGTCATCAAGAATCTGTCAACTGAAAAATGATTATACAGTCAGGATTGGAGCAAGATCACCATAACACTACATTACACAATATAGTATACAAGCATGAACGAACGATAAAAAAGAAATTTTACTGAAGATAAGTATAGGCATGACATTATATGATAAGAAAGTACCTTTGAGACCTGATAACAACATGAAGGTAGACTTTGACATACCACTAAGACATGATGACAATAAGAAGGTAGACTTGACGAAAGAAGAACAATAGACGACAGGGCAACAATAATTAAGTCACGTGTACTGTGTGTTTTAGAATACCAACTTTCAGCATGTAGACGGCTTGGGATATCCGTCAGTCATACGTGTGGTGCATGACTGATATTATGCAATCAATGTATAGGAGGAGGTCTGTATTCAATTCGTTGACCGCATGCTTACTTGTTGTATTCCCCCGCCCGACTCTCTCACAATACATGTCCACTACGATAAACATTAGCGATAAACTGTAAACAATAGGAAACAATGAGTAAGGCATGAACATGTATGTATATCCAACCGATTCTAACTCTCGTGCATAATAGTAATCATGAACAATGACAATCATGAACCATAAGGGAGTAATAGTGAAAAGGTGACATGAAACATGCAGTATAAAAATAAAGGAAACATAGGTCATAGTGATACTTGCCTCGGTTTGATTTGAAACTGACTGGCACGATATTGTCATGTCGACACAGAAATAGTCTCAGAAGTTAAAGCTACGCAAGATGATTTTAGATGATGAGATGGGCCTCTAAAATAAAAACAAAAAAAATAAAATATTTTAGAAAATTGTTGAGAAAAATATATGATGTGTACTTTTCCATCAGCATTCCGAAACTTCAAACGGATCGTGATTCCGATTCTTGGTTCTCCCAGAATCTCGAAAACACCGAAACGTGTCAAATTTTGGACAACTGACACTCCACGAATTTTCCAGAAAATTGGCTTAAAATTATTTGAAAATAAATTTTATATTCATAAAATGTACCTCGAGACGGTTACAATAAAAAAAACTGGAGGTCAAACGGATTCCGGAGTTGGAAGTTATGGCCCTTCGAAGTTGGTAAAACATTTGAAAAAGAAGGCTGAATTTATGACGAATTTGGGGTAATTATGAAGAAAAAAGAGAGAAATTTTGAAAAAGAAGGTATGAGAGATGATTTTATTTTATAGTTTCAATATATATAGATAATGGAAAGCAATTAGTGAATTAAGATATGATTAGAACTCAATCAATAAAGATATGATTAGGATTACTAACTAATTTGGATAGGAATATGATTAGTTCAAATAAGAAATAATCTATATAATACTAGATATGATTCAAATAGGATTAGAATTTCTAATGGACAAGTCTCTCCATAAATTTAAATCAAATAAATTATTTAGATCCAAATTATATGAATTCAAATCCAAATCAAATTCAACATAATAACTTCAAGATAAATTTAAAGTTTATCAAAGCAATTTAAATCATATAATAGATAAATCTTTAAATCAATATATTTCAAATCTAGATTAGATAATTCTTAATGCCACAATTAGTCACCATAAGTATTTTAAATAATGTTTGATGTTATCAAATAAGATAAAATATATTTTATAAATCTTAATCTTATTCAAAATAAGTTACTAATTTTTTTTATTGCTCCAAAAATAATCATGATTTTCAAACTATTTTGGAAACCGATATTTATTTTTTTGAAAATCCAATAATAAATAACTTTATAATTTTAATAATAAAATTTCAAGAACAAATATTTATTAAAACTAAATAGTACTTTCAAACCGTTAATTACAAACTACATTTTGAAATGCAGAAAAAAATAGTAAATATCTTTTACAAAGTTTCAAAAATAAATTACTTTCAAACACAATAAAATAAAATATAAAAAAATTGAGAAACAGGGGTTACAAATCTACCCACCTTAGAAAAATTTCGTCCTCGAAATTTAAGGATGACAGGAAAAATAAGCTTTGTTGGTCAGGTGAAAAGATAGAAAAAATTTAAAAAGGAATAATGATCAATGAGATAAAAATAATATTTTTTTTCTTAATAAGAAGATTGATCAAGAAGGATGGAAGAATATAGTTAATGGATATAGTTCGGAGGAGTAGTACATACATGACATCTAAGTTATCACTCATCAATCTTATAAATTCGTATCCTCAAGAATATTTAAAAAAAATTATCAAATTCAATCATATTTTTTTAATCACTAACTCAATTTAATACCGTGATGTAGCAATCATGAATATCATCTTATCAAATTCACAACCCTTAATCCAACTTGATAAATATCTTCAAAATCTAACTTCAAAAAACTTTAAATTCCTTAATTTTATTTTAAATTCAAAATTCAACATTTTCATAATCTCCTCAAAAATTTAAATTCCATAAATTTTTAAATCATACCTCAATTTATTGATCAAATCAAAATTATTTCCTTTAAAAATTAAATATTCGACCTTATCAATAATTCATCGATCATATAGAAATTTAAACCTCAGAATAACAAAAACTAAAAAGTTCATCTTCAACAGTAACCAAAATATTTAATTTATCAATCGAGAATTCTATCCATCTTTGATTAGAGTCATTTATCACAATTTCAACTTCATCAAATAGGGCATCTCAAAATTCAACGAATATCACCACCTTAATCATGTAGCCTATGTAACAACCCTAACTACCCATACAATCAATTCAAAATAATTCTACGGGTTACCCACGGTGTACCTAGTCCTAGTCCTAGTCATTTTTTAAAAATCAAATCAACCTAATTGTGAATGAGCATCCTAATCGCAGGCTTGCAGTAGAACGACTAATATAGGTACTACCACAAGTTCGCATAATTTTGCGAAAACGGACCTGTATGGGCCACCATAAAAACTTGTCACGACCCGCTACCGCTTTTCGGGATACGAATACGTGGCCAAGTCCAGCCTACGCCGCAGCATCGACGGTAGTACGCTGTCTGGGCTCAATATAAATCTCAAATACAACAAATATCTCTATTTGCTTATTCACAATAATTATTTTAATTACAATTCCAATGATACATTCAAATTTGTATACAGATACAAACCCGCTACATGTGACTACTCTTAGCTAGAATCTACGGTTGGCCTCCAATATAGCTCTAACTCCACCCGAAGGAACCCAAAGCAAGAGAGCAAGTCATCGAGAATAGTTATCAAGAATCTGTCAACTGAAAAATGATTATCCAGTCAGGATTGGAGCAAGATCACCATAACACTACATTACACAATATAGTATACAAGCATGAACGAACGATAAAAAAGAAATTTTACTGAAGATAAGTATAGGCATGACATTATATGATAAGAAAGTACCTTTGAGACCTGATAACAACATGAAGGTAGACTTTGACATACCACTAAGACATGATGACAATAAGAAGGTAGACTTGACGAAAGAAGAACAATAGACGACAGGGCAACAATAATTAAGTCACGTGTACTGTGTGTTTTAGAATACCAACTTTCAGCATGTAGACGACTTGGAATATCCGTCAGTCATACGTGTGGTGCATGACTGATATTATGCAATCAATGTATAGGAGGTCTGTATTCAATTCGTTGACCACATGCTTACTTGCTGTATTTCCCCGCCCGACTCTCTCACAATACATGTCCACTACGATAAACATTAGCGATAAACTGTAAACAATAGAAAACAATGAGTAAGGTATGAACATGTATGTATATCCAACCGATTCTAACTCTCGTGCACAGTAGTAATCATGAACAATGACAATCATGAACCATAAGGGAGTAATAGTGAAAAGGCAACATGAAACATGCAGTATAAAAATAAAGGAATCATAGGTCATAGTGATACTTGCCTCGGTTTGATTTGAAGCTGACTGGCACGATATTGTCGTGTCGACACAGAAATAGTCTCAGAAGTTAAAGCTACGCAAGATGATTTTAGATGATGAGATGGGCCTCTAAAATAAAAACAAAAAAATAAAATATTTTGGAAAATTGTTGAGAAAAATATATGATGTGTACTTTTTCATCAACATTCTGAAACTTCAAACGGATCGTGATTCCGATTCCTGGTTCTTCCGGAATCTCGAAAACACCGAAACGTGTCAAATTTTGGACAACTGACACTCCACAAATTTTCCAGAAAATTGGCTTAAAATTATTTGAAAATAAATTTTATATTCAAAAAATATACCTCGAGACGGTTACAACAAAAAAAAACTAGAGGTCAAACGGAGTCCGGAGTTGGAAGTTATGGCCCTTCGAAGTTGGTAAAACATTTGAAAAAGAAGGCTGAATTTATGACGAATTTGGGGTAATTATGACGAAAAAAGAGAGAAATTTTAAAAAAGAAGGTATGAGAGATGATTTTATTTTATAGGTTCAATATATATAGATAATGGAAAGCAATTAGTGAATTAGGATATGATTAGAACTCAATCAATAAAGATATGATTAGGATTACCAACTAATTTGGATAGGAATATGATTAGTTCAAATAAGAAATAATCTATATAATACTAGATATGATTCAAATAGGATTAGAATTTCTAATGGACAAGTCTCTCCATAAATTTAAATCAAATAAATTACTTAAATTCAAATTATATGAATTCAAATCCAAATCTAAATCCAAATCAAATTCAACATAATAACTTTAAGATAAATTTAAAGTTTATCAAAGCAATTTAAATCATATAATAGATAAATCTTTAAATCAATATATTTCAAATCTAGATTAGATAATTCTTAATGCCACAATTAGTCACCATAAGTATTTTAAATAATGTTTGATGTTATCAAATAAGATAAAATATATTTTATAAATCTTAATCTTATTCAAAATAAGTTACTAATTTTTTTATTGCTCCAAAAATAATCATGATTTTCAAACTATTTTGGAAACCGATATTTACTTTTTTGAAAATCCAATAATAAATAACTTTATAATTTCAATAATAAAATTTCAAGAACAAATATTTATTAAAACTAAATAGTACTTTCAAACCGTTAATTACAAACTACATTTTGAAATGCAGAAAAAAATAGTAAATATCTTTTACAAAGTTTCAAAAATAAATTACTTTCAAACACAATAAAATAAAATATAAAAAAATTGAGAAACAGGGGTTACACAAATACAGTCTCAATCACATCTAAGGTAGAGCATGATAAAAGATAGATAGATAGATAAGAACAGAATGGAAAACACCGCGATACAATCCAGATAAGTCTAAGTGTCTAAATAAGTACATATCCCAAAATACAACTCAGAATCTCAATACAGTAATCCAGAAAGATAAAGTGAAAGACACCTAATCTTGGGGAGTGTCATCAACTGCTAGTGGGTCCTGCTGCTGGTCCAGGTCACAGTAATCTTCTAGGGTCGCACCGTAATAAGTAGGGCAGAACGCCTCAGCCTCGTCCTATGTAATATTTTCAACAGGTCCAGTCAGGACAGGAGCGCGCACAGTATATCTCAATAAATCATAACAGGTCAGGAAATATAAACATGCTAGAGAGTAAGATACAGGAAACTGAAAAAATAACATGATAAAAAAGGAAGACTGTAAATAAATAGATACAATATATAGAGAACTATCAGTGACTAGTGATTCAGAGCACAAGATGGTTATGTAAACGGCACGATGTTGCACATGAGTAATCTAAAGAGGTTGCACACGAGTAATCTACTGGATTGATTACATAACCACTTCTACTCCCCCGTCCCAACCAATACACAAGGATCTAGCCAAGTTATGTTATTGCACACGAAGTATAGTCGCACACGAAGATCATATGAGCACATGAGTATACACGATTTGTACATGAAAAGCACGAACACAAGGAGTACACGATGCTCATGATAAAGTATACGAACACGAAATACCCGATGTATCCGCTAAGGGGATAACATCGCACGACAAGATCCATATAGTACGAATCTATGTTTCCAACGTGTCAGCATCATGTAAAGTAATCTAAAGCAGGAAATATACTCCTAAGCAGGATATAAATGATCAGAGAATGTACTCGCATGTATCCTGAGTATCTGTAGAGTATCTACTGTCCGAGGAGTGGTGTCTATCTCCTATAGAACAGTACAAGTCACCATAAGTCTAAAATGATATACAGACTGCTACATGCATCTACATGAAGTTTGGGATCAAACTGGACTAAAGTCAACTCTTGGTCAACTCTAGTCAACTAGACTAGTCAAACTAGGTCAAACCTAAGTCAAACAAGTCTCACTAGGCCTAACTAGTCTATTCTAGCAAGCACACACCATTTCTAGACTATACAAGTCAATTATACCCTATACTGGCATTCAAGCCACACCCATAGGCAATGAGCCATAGGCTATAGGCTCATAGGCAATATCATGCCTATACCAACCCATTTCTACATATTAGTATATATATCTAAAATAATAATATCCACATTATAATATATAGGCTACATAAATATGTGCATCACATATATATATATATACATATGTATATATGCATATACATAGAGGATAGATAGAGGCATAAGTGATTGTGTACATATGTGCATGTACATATGAACATGTGTGTGAGTGTATCATGGAATTTGTGAGTGTGATAGTGTCATGAGAGTGTGTATGTGTGAGTGTTATTAGTGAGAGGGAATAAAGTGGCATGGTGTCAAGTGAGTTGTGTAACAAAGTGTCATTGTGTGTATGTGACATGGTATCATGGAATCAAGTTGACAGCTAACATATGAAACTAGTGACAGTTCAAATAACAATCAAACCTAACTAGCTGTTCTATATACCAACTAAACCTCTGTGTGTGTGTGTACATTTAGAGAACAGTGAGTGTCACATGGAGATTGGATTACAGGAAGGAAAACATGGCAAATGGCATTCAAATTTCAGTTTAAGGAAGGAATGAAGAGTCCACTCAGTTTTAAATAGGAAGAACAATGACAGTTAACATATCGATCAACCACAACACCAATTCGAGTTCAGTTCACAGAGGGAAATCAATAACAATCCCTAATCTAACAGTGAACTAATAACATACATGAGAATTCAGTTAAAGGAAAGGGAATCAATATCAGTTATTAGAATTCCTGACAGTGGGTAGGGAAATCAAAGACAGTTAATATTGAACTATTTGACAGTTCACTAGTTAATGGCTAACAGTGCAAAATAGGGAATAGGAAATATAAACCTGGGAATTGATCTTGATTCATTTCCTAGTTATTAGCGTGCAAGCTACGAACATTGAACATTAAGGCTAAGAACATGGAATTATGGTATCGCGACATGCATCGCATGCACGACTCAAAGAAATGAGAACAATCGTGTCAAAGTGTGCCTACGTGCACGAGAATCATAAAAGATGGCTTCGTTGCAAAGAGAACAGTTGTGGCATGAAGGTGACGGAACTGTCAGATGTGACATGATGCCTCGAAAAGTGTTCGGGACCTTTAGGTCGTTCGGTTGATGAACATTGAGTTGAGGCATGATGTCATTGAACATTGAAACGAAGTATGGAATGTGAGAACATAGAAAGTTAATAGGAGAAATACGAGATGATAAAGTTTGAGTCTCGGACTCAAGACTATGTTTGGTTGTTTGAATAATAGTACATGCATGGTCGAATGGACTTAAGAAAATGGTGAGATAATCTCCCGTGCATGGATGTTCCCTTCTAACGGGTTGTGCCGGGGCACCGGGACCGTTCGGCCTATGAAGGATATAATCTTTGAGGGACGCACATCCGTAAGACGATTAGCGACCGCTTAGCGAGATATAAAAGCCACAAATAATGATATGCAATGGAAGGTCTCTGTAATTGGGATAGCAACCCAATATGAGAGGCGCCGGGATACCCAATTTGAGAAAGAAAATAAAGAAAAGAAAGAAAGAAAAAAAAGAGAAACCTTTAGTCCATTCTGGTGCGGATACACCAATGACCTTCATATAGTTAAGGAACGATGGATTGAAAGTACAGGCACGTATGTATCCTACACACATAGATCCTATAGAGACAACTTATAACATGATAGGAAAGGAATGGGTCGTATTCACCTTGCGTCGGTGCAAGGGTGAGTACGCCTATGTTGGTAAGAAGTCATGCCACGAAACAAATACGAGATTACTTGCCTGTTTGCCTATTCAATTCGAATAACATGCTTTCCTTGATAACATGCTTTACTGCTTTCAAATATGCCATGAAATCGACCCTAAGGAGAATATAGCAAGATCATGAGCTAAGTTGCAAGATTCAACATAAATACTAAATGTCGTTTAGAAAGTGGGTCTTTTCATCAGTACATACGAGAATGAACGTACTGATCCCCCACCAGCTTTCATGTAGGATGCAGGGAATGGATTGCTCATGGAAAAGCTTCACTTAATTGCACAAAGGCATGGAATGTCGTAGCGTTTGAAGCGTGCGATCACATTGACGCTCGGACTTGCAACACGAATGATGCGGCCGAGATATAGAAGGCATGATGTATAGAACGGTAAATCCTTTGTGGGCAAGAGAGAACTTGAGTGTTGTAGCCAATCTGGCAAATTCAGTTGGACTATTGAAAGCCTTTGTAATCTTAGTTCATTATCAATAAAGAAAAAAATTCGTATACTTTTTTTCTTCCGTTTGCTAATATCAAATCAAAGATAACTTTGAGAACTTGTTATCTTGCCATGTACGAATACAACTCTAGACCCGTACGGCATCACGCCCAGCGAGGACGATGATTCGGATAAATCGATGCAAGGACGAGCAATTTTTGGGTCGGGGCGTGACAAATTGGTATCAGAGCTCTAGGCTCAATTTCATCAGAACACATATTTTGTTTCAATTCCAAGAGTTGCCACCACCAATCAAATCACTCTTAACTCTACTCGATGCCGCACTAGATGTTCCATACAATAATTCTAATACAAATCGTGTAATTTTGTTGCATGTGTTTTGGAAATTACATGATGTTTGCTAAGAAAGTTGCGAAAGGTTTATTGTATTGAGTGCAACGAGCCGTGAAATATTTGTTGCTACAAGTGCAACACATCGTGAGATGTGAATTGAGATATTTGTTGCTGCAAGTGCAACAAGTTGCAAAATGTGAAATGAGATATTCGATGTTGTAATGCAACAAAGTTGAATGGGAAATAAAATGTTGCATGAAGTGCAACGAGAAAAATAAAAGTTGCATGAAGTGTAACGAGTGAAATAAAATATTGCTGTATCAAATTACAACGAGTTGAAGTATGAATGATGCGTGCAAGGATAATAAAGTTGATATCGAATGTGTTGAACGGATTCGAGGATTGTCTTTGAATGTCACAGATAAATACTTGCACGAGATGCAATGGTTATCGAAAATAAATTATTGCACAAAGTGCAATGCGTATCAGAAAGAAAATGTTGCACGTTGTGTAATACGTATCGGAAGTAAAATCGTTGTACGTGCTGCAATACATTTCAAAGTAAAATCGCTGCACAGAGTACAACCGATATCGAAAATGAATCATTGCATGCGGTGCAACGGATGGAAACAAAAAGTCATAAATCGATAGAAATGAATCGTTCGACAGTACACCGAACTTGAACTTATATTGGCGAATGTACACATTAGCCGGATTGTGTCAAATTTTGATTAATCAAAGTTACGGTTGTGATCAAGCACGATCACTACGGAAATCGTGAGTTGGAAGAGATTGTTGGTTCATACCGAGTATGATGCGAGGAAAATAACTTGATTTCTGAGTAGTATATGATACCACCTATGCAATGAATGACTTGATTCTCAGTGGCATATGCAATACCACTTGTGCAATGGATTCCATCGACACATTGTGTAATTTGCGGAAGGATTGTCCGTAATGGACGGAGAGTACCAGATTCGATTAAAATTTGTATGACGGTATGTTGATGCAAGTGTTCTTCAAAAATTGGATGGAATGATTGGGCGGGTACTCGTATCAATGAATGATACGTCGAACGAAAATTTATAAGTCAGTCGAACGAGCGAGACTAGCAAAACATTATTTCTTGGAGTAATAGTAGGATCGACGGGAAAGAAAAACTTGAACTTACAAACGAGTAACATGACTTACGATCTAGATAGAAATATTGGCGAGGCGAATCGAAATCGAATCGCATGACTTGCGATCTCGATAGAAATGTTGGGCGAGGTGAATTATAATCGGATCGCACAATATGCGACTTCGGTGAAGCATTGGTTGATGCGGGTAAATAGTGCCTAAGAGATAGTTGGTTATGTTCCGGTGAAACTCATTTGAGTACGACTGAAACACACAAAAACTTAGAGGGCGTGATCATATAACTCGAGGGTTCGATGTTGGATAATCGGTAACCCGATTACGCGATCAAAGTATAGCGGGATACGATGAAAATGGAAAATAGTTGATGCGTATGGAAAAGTTTGTAGTGAACTTGGATGTATGCAATACGAACTAAAGTCGACGTTGATGCGGATTCAAAGTTGACCCTCGTATTATCAAATTTGATACGACTATCAGAATCGATACGCAAGAAAACGTAAGCACGATATGAGAACACAAATAGAGCGGGCCTACGATATCGAGATTTTGGAGTAGTAATATGGAAGTGCGAACTGGTTGATCGTAAACTTTGTGATTGATCAGGGCGAGACAGTAAAGTTATCGACGATTATTTCGATACGTATAGCATCTCGGGTGTCAACCGTGGGTAGATAGACTCAAACTCAATACGAGTAGATGTTTCATGAAATATGAAATTATCAACGGTAGTGCATGACTTTACTCGGAGGATAGTTGTGCATCAGTTGCGCCGATAGAAATGGCTTTGTCCGATTTGGGTAGTCACATAGAAATCTTCGGAATGTGATTTGGCTCCAAAATAATATAGCATGGTTCGTAGTAACTATCCTTCGTTAATGATCCACAATTATCGAGCGTAGCTTCGAGGCAGCTGACCCTAGAAGACTTGACCGCCAAATCAAATTAAATATTGCAGACAGTAAGATGACCCATACGATATCGCATATAAAATTGAATCAATAACAAATATAATATGGTGCATGTTGATTATAAGTCTAGGCGATTTTGAGAATCGTGTTATGCACGAGCGGAGTGGTAAGAGAATGACTTACGAGTTATGTCGTTAGATTTGGATTCACCTTGCAATTGAGCTTGCGTGAATCGAACTTATATTCGATGTTGCGAGACGGATAAGTTAAGAATTTGGCTAGTGAATTCCTACTCGTTAGGAATCGAACGTAAGATGCATCGTAGAGACTTCAAGTCAAAGTGATTGTTGCCTTGAGCACCGTTGTCTCGATGTAAACTTTTGTGTCGGATAGATTGTGGCCTTTGACAATGTCAATTTAAAGTTGCGTCGGGAGAATTTAAGCACAATATCTCGTTAAGCTACCTAGCGAGCGTAGTCCTTAATGCTGATGCTATTGCTAGGCAATAAAAGGAAAATCGTATCGATAAGTTGTATATGGTGAAGCTTGAATAGTTGGCCAGCGACTTCGAACGTAAGGCGTTGCGAAGACTTGTTGCGATCGCATGCGCAATGGCTTAACGCAACACATAGAAGTAGTGGTTAGTGTGAAACTTACAAAATATGAAATAAGATTTTTTTGAATCGCGTCACATGCCGGGACCTTATTAGACAATCGCGTACGCATCGAATATGCATAAGCAATGAAAATTTTGAGAACGACCACTAGAGATTTTATCTGATACGAGAGTACGAGATGGCAAGTATTAGGATTAAAAATTTGCCTGTTAGCTTTGTTCAATTTTGCTACTACTGGACTTGGTCGAAATACATATATCTTTGGGACGCCTTGAATATATGTACGAATCTATCTAAATCAAGTTGTATACAAATTTAAATCGAGCTACAGGAAAGACTTTAAAATGTTAATGAAAAGCTTACAAGATAGTGTAAAACTGAACAACATTGGTGGGACGAGATCGTGAAACGATCTATAAATACTTAATCGGAGTGTTGGTTTTGGTTCGAGGACGAACCTTGTTTTGAGTGGTATATTCTGTAATGCCCCACTCCGCACGGCGCATTACGCTGAGACGTTGACTCAAAGAGTCACATTGACCAAATGAAATCTATCGATGCGAATCGATACGAGAGTTATGTTATTCCGAGCAATGCATCGAACTAAGATGTGAAGAGTTGCATTGTCCCAAAAATGCATCGAGTTGAATCGATGTGAAGCGCTGCATTGCCCCGAAGAATAAGTACGTTGAGTAGGCTCGAAAATTCTAAGAAATCGAATCGACCCAAGGCGCAAGTTCGAATCGATGCAAGTATTGATTTTTGTTGGTTTTATGTACAGGCTATCCGTTTACACTGAAATATTAGAGGTCGACATTTTGTCTCATTGCAATGGGTCCGCAAAACCAAATCATCGCCTTGCAATGGGCTGGGCTTGGCACGATAGGCCAGAATCGATCGAGTAGTTCAATGAAACAAGAAGTGTTTGAATGGCTAAGTCAGAAGATTTGGCCGTACAACAAAGTTATAAAATTGAGCTGCATCGGCTCGACAAACAACAAGGTGTATCGGCTTAAGGTGGGAGGGTGACTCTTCTTTTACTCCTTCATGCCTAAGTAAAAATGTATCATTGTATGCTAAGTTAACCTATCGATGCCACGGACATGGTCCGATCGGAAGATAAATTATAGTGTGTGTCGAACACTAGTTAGAACAATTGAAATAAAATGTGCATCAAATACATGAGTCGTTATGGAATAATGGATATCGCAAAGGCGAGCGCCTCGGTGCGCAAGCCACAAGAATATTGGATAACTGTATTCGGTAAGTGCCTTCGTGCATGAGCCATTTCGTGCCTTCGCGCACGAGTTAGAAAGGCTAGCACATTGAAAGATTTTGAAGGCGAGCACCCTAGCATACAAGCCATAAACATTGAACATTAAGGCTAAGAACGTGGAATTACGGTATCGCGGCGTGCATCGCATGCACGAATCGAAGAAATAAACAATTGTGTCAAAGCGTGCCTACGTGCACGAGAATCATAAAAGATGGCTTCGTTACAAGAGAACAGTTGTGGCATAAAGGTGATGGAACTGTCAGATGTGACATGATGCCTCGAAAAGTGTTCGGACCTTCGGGTCGTTCGGTTGACGAACATTAAGTTGAGGTATGATGCCATTGAACATTAAAACGAAGTATGGAATGTGAGAACATAGAAAGTTAATGGAAGAATACGACATGATAAAGTCTGAGTCTCGGACTCAAGACTATGTTTGGTTGTTTGAATAAATGATGCGTTGCATGGTCGAATGGACTTGAGGAAATGGTGAGATAATCTCCCATGCACGGGTGTTCCCTTCAAACGGGTTACGTCGGGGCACCGGAACCGTTCGGCCTAGGAGGGATATAATCTTTGAAGGGCACATCCGTAAGACGATTAGCGACCGCTTAGCGAGATGTAAAAAGCGACAAATGATGGTATGCAATAGAAGGTCTCCGTAATTGGGATAACAACCCTACGAGAGGAGCCGGGCTACCCAATTTGAGAAAGAAAAGAAAGAAAAGAAAAGAAAAGAGAAAATTTTAGTCCATTCTGGCGCGGATATGCCAATGACCTTCATATAGTTAAGGAACGATGGGTTAAAAGAACAGACATGTATGTATCCTGCACATATAGATCCTGCATAGAGAGCACTTATAACATGACAGGAGGGGCGTATTCACCTTGCGTCGGTGCAAGGGCAAGTGTGCCTATGTTGGTAAGAAGTCGCACCACGAAACAAACACGAGATTGCTTGCATATTTTCTATTCAATTCGAATAACATGCTTGCCATGATAACATGCTTTACCGCTTTCAAATATGCCATGAAATCGACCCTAAGGAGAATATAGCAAGATCATGAGCTAAGTTGCATGATTCAACATAAATACTAAATGTCGATTTAGAAAGTGGGTCTTTCATCAGTACATGCGAGGACGAACGTACTGATCCCCCCCAGCTTTCATGCAGGGTGCAGGGAATGGATTGCTCGTGGCAAAGCTTCGCTTGATTGCGCAGAGGCATGGAATGTCGTAGAGTTTGAAGCGTGCGATCGCATTGACGCTCGGACTTGCAACAGGATTGATGTGGCCGAGATATAGAAGGTATGATGTATGGAACAGTAAAATCCTTTGTGGGCAAGAGAGAACTTGAGTGTTGTAGCCAATCTGGCAAATTCAATTGGGCTATTGAAAGCCTTTGTAATCTCAGTTCATTATCAACAAAGAAAATTGTTTCGTATACTATGTTTTCTTCCATTTTCTAATATCAAATCAAAGATAACCATTTGAAAACTTATCATCTTGTCTTGTACGAGTGTAACTCCAGACTCGTACGGCATCACACCCCAGCGAGGACGATGATTCGGATAAATCGATGCGAGGACGAGCGATTTTTCGGGTCGGGGCGTGACAATAATGGTCCCATTAGCTAGGGAAACCTAGAATAAGCTTTACCTTTTCTAGTTGGGTTAGTTTTGGGTCGGTGCGGCTCAATGGGTTTAATTGGGTTTCGAAAGTCTGTTAATTGGGTCTTGTATATTACTTGAAAATAAGTAGCACATGAGAACTCAATTGAGTGGGACACTATTGACATGTGTATAGTAGGCTCAAAATAGGTCAAAATTATATATTCGGTCGAAAAGTTTGGATCAGATTTGGGTGTCAAATTGGAATTGAAAAATACATCGATTTTGGTAGAGAGCAAAAATGACCATTTTCACCCGAAAGTTGTACAAGAAAATATAGTACAAGGGAACATATTTGAGCAATGTTCTAAATTTCGTTAAGCGGAATCGATGCGCCGGAGGGCGCCTAGCCCTAGCGCCTACGCCTAGGCGCCCAGCTGAATTTTTATTTTTTTTAATTTTTTTAATATGTATACATATAATAGATTATATGTAACATATTAACACATTGGCTTATGTGCTATTGTGGCTAGCAAGCTGTGTATAAGTTATGTTTTGGTGGGTGGAATTGGGTTCGAATCCACCCTAGTTTTTTTATAGTTTTTTTTAGGTTTTTTTTTAAAAAGAAGAGAGGCGAGAGAGAAAGAGAGAGAGAGCAGCAACAACAACAACAACTCCTCTCCTCTCCATGTCTCTCCTCTCCTCTCCTCTCCATCTCTCTACTCCTCTCCTCTCCATCTCTCTATCGAAGTGGCAGCCAACAGCAGTGGCAGCACAACAACCACACACCACCACCGGCGACGACGGTGGTGGCGGAGGGACGACGCCGCGGCGGTGGAGGCAGACGTACTGGAGGAGGCGGTGGCCGAGGTAAGTATTAAAAAAATCAAAAAAATTTTGAATTTTTGAAAATAAATCGGCCTAGGCGGCCGCCTAGGACCGTCTAGGCCCGCCTTGGCCCGTTGTCACGACCCGCACCCTAGGGTTAGGGCACGAGAACGTAACAACGTCCAGCCTACGCCGCAGTGTCGGCGGTAGAACGCTGTCCTAGGTCTCAATGCATCTAATAGTATAAGACTAACAGTTTATACTCCCCGAATGGGGGTGACATGGCAGAATGTAAACTCAATCACATCTAAGGTAGAGAATAAAGGAAGATAGATAAAAATAAATTCCAAAAGAGGTACAACAGAGAAAAATCTAAGTGTCTAAGATACAAACTCAGAAATACATCTCAAAACTCAAATACAGTAATCCACAAAATAAATACAACTCCAGACAACTGAGAATAGCTAACTAAACAACCTCTAATGTGTCTCCTCTAGGCTAGCAGCACCTCCAAACTATCTGTAAAATTTTGTCAACGTATCCTGTCAGGAAAATGAGCAAGTACAAAACACCAACAGCAGTTCCATATGAATTGCCAAATACTATAAGAGACAGTAATAATGAAATACAAGACAAAGAATATAGGCGACTTGGGAACCATTCGAAAGCCGAGTTACAACCCTTAAACCAAACAAGGACCGGGGTTGTAACCCTTCTTCCGAACAGAACCTAGTCCCATCATCATGGTACAGTATAACAGGCAGGTAGAGCATATGAGAAATAAATCATAGCATGGTGAAAGTACAGTAAGTAAAGGTGAACTGAATGTAAGATATGACAAAAATAAATAAAAAGTGATTTGAATTATTAGGGCAAATATGATCGGCTGGGAAACAAGGGAAAGGTTATCCACTTGGCTCGACAATCACACGGAACCTCTGACGAGGGCCTCCGAAGAGGGCATGCCGGCCAACCTGGATAACCGGAGGGGGTATCTGCTACACCCTACGTGAGGTGAGGGTGGCGCCAGCAAAATACGGAAATATCATCACGGAGGCTTTGATCACATAACCCCTAATAATTCCCCTCTATCCCCCGAATAGTATCACGGATCCGGACATGGCACGTCATGACACGGGATTCAAAAGCAGGTGATCAGCCCACTCCCAAGTCCATGTCTATACAAGTACAGGAAACACGGAAATATCTCATACCCATATACCAAGAAAGTCCAGGAATAACATCTCATGCCAGGATCCGACGTATACTAGTCCGTGAACTGTCGTGTCGGGAATCAAGTAAAACACTACGACTGAATCGGATATAGTAGATATCAAGACAATGAAAACTATCAGTGAATACTCGCCTGCGATCCTGAGCTGATAAGTATAGAGGGTCCAACTGAAGCCACAGAGTCCTATTTAAAGCAACACAGGTTACAAGGTGTTCAAGTTATATTAAAAGAGTCTCTATAAACAATCTATTTTATCCTAGGTTCTTCTAGTCAAATTAACCCTAGGTCTACTCCGGTCAATAATCTAGTCAAACTAGGTCAAGCGTTGACTCACAGTTGACTTTGGGCAACTGGTCAACCTTGGTCAAACAGGGTCAATCTAGTCTAATTATTGAAAATATAAAGTGTACTTCGTTATTTGTACGTCGAAACTTACGACACGCAAATCGAGATAAGAATATCAATGGTAAGGTTGATAATCTTATTATGGTGATCCACGTATCCATCTTGTCAATTTTAGCGATGTGAGATCACTGGAATTGACTGAGCTCAGTTTCGTTGTACTAATCCCAAATACGAGCATTAATTGAATGAATTAATTATTAATTAATTATAACAAGGCTAAACTTAGAGAAACTATCAACAAACATTGTCGGACGATGAAATAAACATCGCCAACGTGTCCAGAATGGTCAAATTAGTTAGGATAGCCTACCAATCGGTCCAATTTGGATACAAGGCAAAAAGGTAATTTTGGGTCAAAACGGTGTCCGTGTCGGAGCCGTTTTGCACCAAAAAACGTGCAAAAAAACAAGTCAATAAAATATAACAAATTATATGTCCACGAAACCAGAATGACGATACGAACCCAACGGTATCACCAGAATTGGATTCGTTGACCCGATCTCAATTTGGCCCGTTGACCAGAACTTAGAATTCCGGTTTGCACGGAAATGCGTGCCGGAGTCCAAGTTCTCAAAACTCAGCAAACTACATGTCAACGAGTCCAAATGACGATACAAACTCAACGATATATCCGAATTGGATTCCGATGAGCCGATCTCAAAATGATCCGTTGACCCGGATATTGGTATCCGACTTGCACCGAAATGCGTGCCGGACCCAATGTCCACCAAACCTAGCAAATTATATGTCAACGAGTCCAGAATGACGATACGAACTCAACGGTATCTCCAGAATTGGATTCCGATGAGCCGGCGTCAAAAAGTCCCGTTGACCTAGAAAGTGGGACCCGCTTTGTACCGAAATGCGTGCCCGGGCCCACGTTCTCAAATCTAACAAATTTTATATGAAAACATGCCAGAACGATGCCACGAATCTAATGGTGGTGTCAGAAATGAAATCTGGAGTCCCGTGTTCAAAAATAGAATTTTACAAGTTGGAAATTACGAATTCGGACGGCCAACTTTGGCGTCGAATTCAACCAATCAAACAAGCTCACAATGAAACAAAACTGGAGGGGTAGTAAGAGAGTTATACCAGCTTCGCACCGGAATGGTAGCACGCCAAACGGAGCTGCGGTGGAGGAGATACAAGCTGACGAAGTTGGCCCCACGAAACTGTCCAAATTTAATACAATTTAAACGGTCAACTTGGTGGCCGATTTTCATGTATCAAACGATAAAATCAACGGACGAAAATTGACAGGTGAAGATGGATATACCGAGATTACGACGGAGCGAAGAAATCGCCGATCCAACGGTCGGATCTTCGGGAAAACGCCCACGAAGTCGCTGCGACAAAGCGTCAAAACGAACTCGATCCCCGCGCGTCACGACGGGATCTCGTTCAAAACGCACGAATCGCCTCGACGGCGCGTCCCGGAGGACGGTGGCCGCCAGGGAGAGTTCGCCGGAGTAGGGCACACCAGTGGGGAGGTTCGCCGGAGCCACGGCGGCGCGTGGTGGCGGCCAGCGCTCACACGCGCGCTGCTTGCTGCCGCAGCTGCTGCCAGCGCGCGGCGACGCGCGGGGCGGCACTGCGACGTGGGGGGACGGCGCGGCGGCGGTGTAGGCGAAGGAGGTGGTGGCTGTCGTGGGCTGTGGCGGCGGCGGCGGCAGTTTGTATTGAAGGTGGTGGAGATGATGGGATGATGGGAGGAGGAAGGAGGAGGAGAGTAGGCCGGGGTGGAGGCCGACGGCCAGGGAGGAGGGTGGTCGGGCCATGCTCGGCCAGGGGATGAGGTCAAGTGTGGAGAGGGTGGTCGTGTGTAGGTGGTGGTGGTGATGAAGTATGCTGCTGTTGAGTTTTGTTGATGTAGGAATAATAGAAAGAAGAGGAGAGAGATGATAATGAATGAGAGAGAGAGAGAGGGAAAAAGTGCATGCCTAAAACTTAGGCCGGCCACATGTGAGAAAGGGGTTGGAAAGTTGTTATGTAAAAAAATGGATGGATAGGATTTATTTAGAGGATCAAGTGGCTAGGATTTAATTAGCTAGAATAGGTCATTCCCATGGATTAAAATCAATGAAAATTTCCAATAATAATTAAAAATAGGTAGAATGATTATTTAGTATTTTCAAGGGTAATGAGGCTGAGGATGATGGTGATGGAGAATAACACGAAGCTGGGCTGGGTTCGGTCAAGCTGGTTTGGGTCAAACCGGACATGGTGCAAAATTCGAATTAAAATTAGGAATCGATGATCATGGATAAATAAGTAGCACATGGGATTCCAATAAATGGGACACAAGTGACGGACGGATAGTAGGCTCAAAGTGGGCCATGTCCATAATTGGGGCTGACAGGTTTTGGTCGACAGAGGACCCACAAATCAAGTTGGAAAATAAATGTGACACCGTGGAGTGAAATAAAATCGGGTCACGTGTCGGGAAAGTTGTGCGAATCAAATGGAGCACAAAATGACGTGTCTGAGTGGGACACGAAGGTCATGGTGACGAGCGTCTCGAGTAGATCATCAATGAGGAGTTGGTTTCAAGAAACTGACTGGCCTTGCGCTCCAAAATTAAAAGTCACGGTAACGTGTTAAAAATGATCAAGGAAAAGAGTGGAAAATCAATTAATAATCAAATGGTCTAATTCGATCCGAAGTTCAGCGAAGCAAAAAGTGCACAAGGGAACAAGTTTGAGTGGGACACCATATACCGTCATGAAGGTAATCATGTCCACTCCAAAACTCGTGAAGAAGATTTCCAGAATTGAACATCCCTGATACTCCAAATATCAAAGGCATGGAAAAGTACACTTAAGAAAAAATACAGAATAAATTATTTAATGAAACCAATAAATCAGAAAATAAAATAAAATGAAAAAATTAACCCAAATTCAGGGTGCTCACATCCTACCCACCTTATAAAAATTTCGTCCTCGAAATTAAAATGTCCATACTCTCTCTAGGTCAAACCCCCACAATCAAAGTCCCAGAACTTAAACAAATCATACCATCAAAAAGAACGGCATACAGGGTCGTGGCATACGGTGGTAGTGAAAGTCTCATCTAGGTATACTAGTCATGCTAACTGAATCGGTCATAGGGTATCAAAACACACAAGCAATCTAGGGTGCTAAACGAAAAAGATACAGAAATAACAAATCATCAAAACTGTAAGGCGGTCTACCATCCTATATAAAACTGGTACTCACCAAAAATAAAATAAAGGTAACTACCAATTATCTGAAAAATACTATTCAAGGAAAATCAAATCATTAGTTAAGGAATGAAAGTCAATTGCATTGAAATTTAATTACAATATATAAAATATTTAGTCTCGATACGATCTAAGTTGATCAAATTGGGAAAATCAAGATTTGGGCAATATGGAGGACAGTTCAACAAAGTCTGAGAACGAGCACACAAGGATGGTGATTTCGATCGTAATCAAATTTAAGTCAATTGAGTACAACCCAAGATAAGAAAAGATAATCGAAGTAGATTCGGTCGTGATTAAGGAAACTAGGATTCAATGATGTTGAAAATCCTTTTAGAGAAAAAGGAAAGGATTTCATACGAAGGTCAGTTAATCATCTCTCTCTAACATTATCAGTTTACCATTTGCTAATCATATTTTCTCACAAATCCAAATAAAATCAACCGTTATATGTCTACCCTCAAAGATTTTATAATCTTCAGTCCTCTAAACTTTTACCATGATCACCATAGACAAAATTTCAAACTTCTAAAATATTTTCCATGAGGCATACCCCTCTTATTTAGGAATCAATACTTATTCATTTAATCAAATTTCAAATTCCTTCGTTTCGTTCTAAATTAGATCTGAAACCTCTAAATCCAGTTTATAAAATCCTTGTACTTGTTTATGTCCACAAAATTTTATTCTTGTTTATAAATCAACCTTCATAATTTCTTCAACGTTCACCTTCAAATATTATCCTTTTGAATTCTACAATTTTTTTTTCCAAAATTAATTCCTATAGCTTAAAATCCTTGTGTTCTCTCTATCTCTAGTCACCCTCTTACAATATCCAATTCAATTTTGCAAGATCATCGGATACAATCAAATTCTCCTTTCCATTATTAAATTCCCACATAATTAGAGTAAAAGTTTCCAAGAATCAATAACCAAGACTTCTAAGTTCTCAAACTAGGTTGACCTCTGATTTTTTTTTTTTTTTTTTGAAACACATCCATGAATTACTCATAACCAAAATTTCTGCAATTGTTTCTAAATTAATAACATTTATCCCTCGATTTCATTTTAAACCTTTACCACATCTCCATTTCGAATTTTTTCACATTTGACATCCAATATTTTGATTCCTACAAATCATCACATGATAACCAATTACGTCATTTCTATACTAGATGATTTACGTCACTTGCTCAACATTTCTCAGATAAAAACGATATGAAGATTCAAGAATTCAAGTACAGCTGACAGAATGAGATACGAGACGAAATTGATATAATCAGGATAGTTGTATAAGACAAGGAATGACGGTACTAAATATTGGCAGGAAAAGAAATGGTAATAAAACTGTTCTACTTATCCGTTTTAAAAGAGGAAACCATTTGAAATCAGAGCTAAAATATCAATCCCAAGATAAGTCTAGCAAAATCATCGATTCATTAAGAAGAATTTATGGTAAGAAGTTACACAAGATTGATAAAAATAGCTAAAGTTATATCCTAAGTTAAATAATAAGAAACAAAGCAAAACAAAACAATTTAATAATTCCCTTTTTTGAAGGACTGAAACAAAAGTAGAGAAAACATGTTTCGAAAACATTAAGGTACAATCTGATAATCATATGCGTCTGTCCCAAATAATGGTACCCTAATCCTCGTCATACTAGTAAGCAAGGCTAC
>JANAVB010012567.1:0-2500 GCA_029216955.1 Iris pallida
ACTTTACAACAGTTAAAATTTAATTACCTTTATGAAAACCTTTTTATTCATATATAAAGAGAAAATGTATAATGTTTCTGCCTTCTATTAATGTTGTCAAACAAAAAGAAAGAAAGAAAAATGATATAAACTCACTTGTATGAGAGTTTTTTTTTTGGATGAGAATCCCTTTCAGGGTATGTGTAAGAATTTTGCACTTATCGGTTTACTTCCAATATAATGATAAAAATCGTGCCCTAGCTGAAATAGCTTATAAATTTCAAACACATGCACATCAAAAAGAAGATCTATTGGATTTGGCCATAAGCAATTTCCACACTATTTATTCTTCTATGTTGGAATATAGGAAATTATTACTACATGATGAACTAAAAGTACCTACTTTTCATATATATCCTTCCCAGCATGTTCTACATAATTCAGGAATTGCTTCTGAACTTGCAGCAATACAAGATACTTTGACGGTTCGATTTGGCTTCATATCTGGAATGTTATCCAACTACCACAGACAGAGCATGTTCCTTGGCAATTTTTGAAGCAGCCTTGTTTCCAAATCCATTGAGATCTTGCTTGGTGAGTTACATTTTTGTAGTATATCACGCTAGGTGGGGTGGTTTATAATAGCACTGTTAGTTCGGTCTTTAACATTTTATACTAGCTTGTAAGTATTCTCGAAAAGTTGTCAGAAAATAAGGAACATATATTATGGTTCATGATTCTTCTTTACTAATTTTACAATTTCATAGACTTGGTACATAGTTTCTTTGTATTAAGAGTTTACTTAAATTTAATTTGCAGGTCCTTCAAAGCATTCTGGATTTACTTAAATGATGGGCGAACGATCTTGTGGTGGAAATTTTTTGGGTAATTTTGTGAATGTTTAATAGATGATTCAAAACCATGGTGTAGTGCTTTATGTTTTGGGTTCATATTTTGTATGTATGGTGGAGAATAGATGAGGTTCATTTTGTAAGTGATGGTGTGGTGGTATTGTGTTTGGATTTATTTTTAAATGATTGTAAGGATGCTTAATGTTAAGCTTTTATGTTCTTACCAATTGAACATTATAGTTATATATGAATTTTTTTGTCTTCTACTTAATGAACATGTTTTATATTTTGTAAATGATAGTAAAGAATGATTCATGTTGTTAAGCTTTTTTTGTATGGGAGCTCTGGACTCCTGGAGTTATTGTCTGAGGACAAGTCGACAACGGCCATGATCATAAGAATTATGTTATATGTGTATTTAAATTATATATTTTATAGCAGGAAAATGTAACCAATAATTTCATAAGTATTACTTTGGGACGGTTATCTAATTGTCCTAGATAAATGACATCCTTTTGTGACGCAGGCAAATTTTTCTAGGACGGTTGGGACGCTTAGTAATCGTCATAAACATTAAAATTCAAACTTTTGGTATGGTTAGATTTTTTGACCCTAAACCAAATTAGGACGGTATTTTCCGTCCTAAAACTTTTGCCACGCCACCCTAATAGCACTGTACATTCCATCCTAAATTCGTCCCAAATACGATTTAGCACTGATTTAGGACTTTTTAAGATGGATTTTAGCGTCCCAGAAAGACATTTTTTTGTAGTGCATAAATCTGGCACCCGTACATGAAATGTGCGACTGCTATTAGGCACGAATAAGATCCGGCACGTCGCATGTGAAGTGTGCGACTGCTATTAGGCACGAATAATTTGGGTTTTTTTACATGTCTAGAGTATTTCTCCGTCCAACTAGTACTCATGGATCCAAACAGGTCACGAACACGATAATAAATTGGTCACGAACAACATGTAAAGAATCCATAACTACTATCTCGTGTAACATCGTGTCAAACATGTACTGACGTACATGATTCATAGAGATAATCATATGAGAAACTATCAGAGATGTACGCCTGAGGTCCTGTGCTGGTCAAAACGGTGTCCGCTGTTGGACCGCTTTGCACCGAAAAGTGTGCCAAGTTTATGGTCTCTAAAGTCGTCAAACTATATGTCAATAGGTCCAATTTTCGATACGAACCAACCGTATGTCCAAAGTTGCATTCCGGCGGGCCGTGCACAAAATTGCCCGTTGAGTCGAACCGTAGGGCCCGCAAAACGGCGATCCGGTCAACTGTCTCAGAATCGGACCAAACTGAGCATACAGGACCAGAAAAATGATACGATCCTGTTGACGCAAGTTTCGTCTCGATCTGACGAACGTGCACAAAGTATTGGAAAATTTGCACAAAGGCTGATACGGTAAATTTTGACGGATACGCATCAAATTTGTCGTGCACACGCAACCAATTTTGAATTCCGTCAAAGCCCATACTTCCACGAAGCCGATACGCACCTTTCGATGCTTTTGGTTCACGACCACGTCGTCCGGATTGGCGGGACGCACGTCGTATCGAAGGATTTTTATTGTTTTTAAAATAGGTTTTGGTAAACATTGGGATTCGATTTCTCGACACGTCGTCGATGATTTTGGCTTCCATAAAA
>JANAVB010012567.1:7500-28543 GCA_029216955.1 Iris pallida
ACAATAATTGGTTTATTGAGAATAGATAGTCTCCTAGGTTGGCATTTTGACTAGGGTAAAACCCTAATCATTCTCAAATTCAGATGGCTAGAAGGTCCCAATAGTAGTTTGAGGGTCGAGAGGAGGACGAGTAACTCAAGGTAAGGTTCTAGTCACATGGCTGGCCGATGGTAGCTACACTTGTGTATACAACTATCATAGTCATGGAGATACTCCGTATCTATCTATCAATTACGAGCTTTCGTCTTTCCAAATCAGTGAAAGACAAAAAAATAAAGAGTTCAAGAAGGATGTCACTGAATACAATTACGTGATTCAAAGGCGAATGTATAATTCAAGAGGAATTGTCATTGCAGTCGCGGATGAGATCCTAGAGATATCTATATCTCAATCCATATAGGTTAATCAGAAGGAGAGCGAACCGAGTGCACTAAGGTTGATCAGACCTTAATACATCGATTATGATTAGACAATATGTTAGTAGGTGTCCCCAATAAACATATGTCTTGAATCAAGCTCGATAAAAGAGTAAGCTTGCAAAACTAGGCTGTAATAGCAGCTTTGGTCAAGATAGTCAAAATATAAGTATGTGAGATTTTTGAAAGGAGGCACAAGTAGTTCGAGTTTTGTGAGAGTCAAAACTTTACCTGGTGTTCTTGCTTATACAGTCACCCTACTATTTTCTCATCCATAAGGCCTTGGTTGACTAATGGGTTATAGACCTCTGAATTCTATATTCTTGGTAAACCTATTAGTGTCAGTCAATTACCTCGTTAATAGATCACGAGGGCCATGGAATGCTAGGTTAGGAGACATGTTATCCAACTTGCAGAACTTTTACTAGTTTTGGCTTTGGACCTTATGGGACACACATGATATTTTCCTGTCCTCTATAGTATCCTAAACTTGTAATCACACTTGAAGTCATTTTACCGAGAATTATGCCTCGACCGTATACTCTGGCTGTGGTAAACCCTTGGTTCTGTGATTCAGATGTGATATACTTTTAGATACTCTACCTTATATTGACACAGGGTCTAAAGAGGTCAGCAAAGACATAGTTTTAGCAATGATCCATACCCTACGATTGTTTGACATAATTTCAACTCCATAGGTCGTGCCTCGCCAGTGCACTGCTGGTTGCATTGAACCCACACTCTCCATTCTCAAGTAATTGACAACAGTGTATTGCTGTCTAGCCATCGTAGTCATTAAAATTATCCCAACTATATTCCTAAGAACTTCAAGGAGCTGCTAGAGATTCAAACTAGTTGACTATGATAGAAAGCGTAAACATCTGCCTATAAATCTTAATCTTTAAAGTAAAAGATTGATCGGAAAGGAAATAACTGAAGACAAGAGAAGTAAGAACATCCTAATCTTTATTTCATACGTATTTTAAATGGTTGAGGGAAAAGTTTGAATCAAATCTAACTGGAGATTCGTATATGAATAACAGAATCGGGAATTATAAACCAATTTCTTACAACAAAATAGAATTTAAAATTGGCAATTCTAACTTATGATATAAGATTTATATGTAATAGAGCAAAAGAAAATTGAACAGTTTATCAAGATTAAAGTCTTAATTCTAGGTAAGCCTAACTTACCAAGTGAATAGTATATCCATATTGGATCATGTCGTCATAAAAAAAGTAATAGTGTATCTATAGAGGTCTGGTAACCTATCTAAATTTAATAATTCCTTATCTAAATTGCATAGCCTATCTAACAACCTTAACTACCCAACTGGTCAAATTAGTAAGGGACTTATATCCTAGTTATCCTTCTAATCATTTCAATCCTAATTGTGAATGAGCATTTCCTAGTCGCAGGCTCGCAATGGCATGACTAACTTAAGTACCATCACGAGTTTGCAATCTTTTGCAAAAACTGACCTGCATGGGCTACCACAAAAACTTGTCACAACCCGCACCTGCTTTTCGAATGCGAGACGTGTCCAAGCTAGCCTACGCCGCAGAGTTGACGGTAGAACGTTGTCACGGCCAAGATGCTCAAAATCATAAAAGATACATTTATTGCTCATTCACATTATTAAATCAACTTTACAAATTACAAGGTTTCATAACTTTACATTTACTAGAAAATACAATGTCTCATAAATAGAAAAGATAGCTAATTCAACTATCTAGGTTGACCTCAGCATACCCATGCCTTCCCAGTGCTAAGAGTGATTACAGTTAAACCTGAAAAATATTGGTTTCCAGTCAGGAATGGAACGAGTACATTCTCACAACAGATTATAAATGATGAAATTCATAAATCTGCAAATAATAATAAAATACACGACGAAACGACAAGTATAGAATCATGACAGAAACTGAGCATGGTGAACAAGGAAAGTGAGTATTAAAACAAAGAAGACCTGTAGCCAGCAATATATACTGTAGAACCAGACACTGTACCTAAATAGTGAGTTAAAATACTACTTTGACATGTAAACGGCTAAGGGTAAATCTAGCACCCCATATATGAAATATGCGACTGCTATTAGGCACGAATAAGATCCGGCATGCCGCACGTGAAGTGTGCAACTGCTATTAGGCACGAATAATTTGGGTTTGTTTACATGTCTAGAGTATTTCTCCGCCCGACTAGTACTCATGGATCCAAACAGGTCATGAACACGATAATAAATTGGTCACAAACAACATGTAAAGAATCCATAACTACTATCTCGTGTATCATCGTGTCAAGAACCAATGGAATATCAATGTAAAACACAACTACGTACATGATTCATAGAGATAATCAAATATAAGAACTATCAGAGATGTACTCGCCTGAGGTCCTGTGCTGGTGAAACCGATAATACTATACCACTCAGTGAGTCACAACAGTCAACACATGCAGAAGTCTCCGGATGCTAAAATAAACATTACCAATATTTTTAAAATAGTTAAATTAGCTAAAATTTCCTGTCCTTAATTCCAATTCTGGATACAGGGGCAAAACGGTAATTTTGGGTCAAAACGGTATCCGCCGTTAGATCTACTTTGCATCGAAAAGCGTGCCAGAGTCTATGGTCTCTAAAGTCATCAAATTATATGTCAATAGGTCCAGTTTTTTGATACGAACCCAACCGTGTGTCCAAAGTTGGATTCCGGCGGGCCGTGCACAAAATCGTCCGTTGAGTCGGACCGTGGGGCCCGCAAAATGGCGATCTGGTCAACTGTCTCAGAATCGGACCATACTTGGCATACAGGACCAGAAAAATGATACGGTCCTGTTGGCGCAAGTTTCGTCTTGATTTGATGAACATGCACAAAGTAATTGAGAAATTTGCACAGAGGCCGATACGATAAATTTCGACGGATACGCATCAAATTCGTCGTGCACATGCAACCAATTCGAATTTCGTCAAAGCTCTCACGTCTACGAAGCCGATACGCACCTTTCGATGCTTTCGGTTCATGACCACGTTGCCCGGATTGGCGGGACGCACGTCGTATCAAAGGATTTTATTGTTTTTAAAATAGGTTTTTGGTAAACTTTGGGATTCGATTTTTCGACACGTCGTCGATCATTTTGGCTTCTGTAAAAATATTTATGAAGGACTATAGGTTGTCTATAAATCTATTCAAACATAATTTTGAAACAGTCAAAGGATTGGCGATTTGTCGCCTTCCAAATAAGGGGTTTGGCCTATTTCGTGTTCTTTTTTTGAACAGAATTTTGGTTGATTTTGAATCCATTTCCCGGTAAATCACAGGCAGTATATTTAAACCTAATTGAAGGGTTATGCAGTGGGTTAGGTTGTGGTCATACCAGATCAAACGGTTCGAAAATGATCTACCGTGTACGAAGAATTCTTGCGACGAAGTGGCACATCTGCTGCTTGTTGCTGTCGTTCCCTTCCGTGCCTGTACGCGCGTGTAAGTCCTAAAATTAAGTTGCATCCATCAATTAGGCAGAGAAGTCTAAATTGTGCACCTTTCAATGAACTATGCTGCAGATAGACTGCGCTACAAATCAAACGCGCGAGGCTGAACTGCGCTAACGTCCGAGCGCGCTACGCTGACGTGGCAACGCCATCATTACCTGACAGGAAGAAAAAATCTTCTGACAGACTGACAGCCCAAAAAGCGAGAAGTCCGTTCGTTTCTTGTGCAGTACAGCGCTCGAGAACAGCTGTACAGTCCGGCACAGTCTGCCAGTTCAACATGAGTACAGTCTGCCAGTCCAACCTCAGCGCAGTTGGACCAAGTACGAATCCTAGCGCTATCCAATGATTAGAAGGGAGCGCAGTCTGAAGCTAGCGCTATTCAAGTGGCACGATCCATCAAATTTGTTGAAGATAACTAACATTTATTATGTGGCTTACATGCCATCAATTGCTCGCCACGTGGCAACTGCCGATACACGACCAAGCGCATTTCAATCAAACAATGCCACGCGTCTGAATACGGTTAGCCCACGATCGAGCAACTGTCCAATGACCAGTGCAATTTGCAGTCTGCGCAGTCTGTCTCTAATGCAATCCATTGTGCGCAATCCAGAATAACTATAAAATAGTTATTTCTAGAACTCTATAAATAGAGTTTCAAGTTCTTCATTATGGAGGATTTTTATTCAAGATCATCAGAGATCAGGAGTTCTTGTCCAAGTACTGCTGCATTCTTCAGAGGCTTTCGTCTTCAAAGTTTACATCGTCCAAGGGATAAAACGATCGTCTTCAGATCGGATTCCTATAGTTGTACTTTTCCAGAATTCATTGTACTCTTGTACTATTCTTTAAAGTTTATGAAATAAAAAGACTTTTGTTTTTGCAAACAAAATGGCGACTCTGCTGGGGACGACTTTCTCCTCCGACGAGGAAGTAACAACTCAATGTGACGCTGCATCTGTCGGAAAGACACAAAAGACGCTGGTTGTGAAGGTCAACCAGACTGCCTATGAAGCGATGATCAACTCTGGGGCTGCTCGGTGCACTGTGACCTCTGCCAAGAGCAAGGTCCATTCAGTGTGGACCCCGAAGTCCTCTGTGCAACCTGTTGTTTCGTCTAACAGGAAGCCAATATCCACTTCTGCTCCTGCGCAATCCATCACCCTCTCTACTAAAGCGCAATCCAGAGCTCCTACAGCCCATGCGCAGCACACTGCTTCTCTTGCCACAGCGCAATCTACATCTTATGCTGCTATGGTAAAGCCCAAGACCCCTCTCCCTCTGGTGCAGTTGGCAGTCTCTTACCCTCCTGCACAATCCACCACTCCTTCAACCAGAGCGCAATCTAAGCCCTTTGTAGCCAAGGCTTCACTTTCTGCTTCTTCCAGAGCACAGGTTACACCCCCTGCTGATTCTATGGCCAAAGTACCATCTGTCATCTCCATTAAAGAGAAAGTTGATGCTTCTTCTGTTCCTACGCAACCCACAGGGAGTAGTCTTTTGACTATTCTTCCTCCGTCTCAGCACAAACAGAAAGGCCCTTTGGTCTTTTTTCAATCTTCCGTAGTCCAAAACTTGGAAAACAACAGAGGAAACGCTCTTTAGCCAACCCTTCTTCACAAAATAAAGGAAAAAGGCCCTTTGGTCTTTTCTCAGTCTTCTCCGCTTTTTACCTCGGAAGATCCATCTGAACGTGCCTCGGCACCAAACAGTACAAAAACTCTCTCAAACAAGAGTTCTTCTCTCCCTGCTAAAGGGAAAACTATTGACCAGAGAGGCATTTTGCCTACTCCAGTAGCACACTTCCAAGATCTCCCGACTCTTCGGATATCCCGATAAAGCAAGGGAAATTGCTAGAGTCACAGACGGAGGCCCCTGGGAGTGAATTTGCCGATCTACGGACTTATCTCAATAGTCCAGTTTCTATGAAACGCAAGCAACCAATGCCGAAGGTGAACTTGCATCAGAAGTAAACTTCCAGGAGAAAAAATCCTGACACTTATGCTAACGAGTTGAGTACTTCTCTGTGTACTCACGGGACAAAACATCTGAAGAATCAGAATCATGTTCCGAATGTCGTCAAAGAATATATCCCTGATCTTCGGGAATACCTCAAGCAGAAGTGGGACAACACTTCAACACCGCCAATCCAACCACTGGAACGCTATTGTAATCACAAGGTGGTTATCAAGTATTGTTGCCAGACGAAAAAATGATCTGTCTTCGATCGTTTAACTTCTGAACCAATGTCAGAAGACGAAGACGAGGTGTTCTATGCTTCCGTAAATATGGCTTCTCGAGACACTGGAGGTAGGAAGTGTTCAAAGCACGGCAAACCCCGTAAGCCCAGTCAACGATATCTGGATTTACTCTATGAATCCTCTGAAGGAGTATTCTGACACACCCGATCTCGAAGTCGAGACACAGTCGATCGTAGGAATCTTCTGCAAGATCCCTCTGGTCATCACTCTATTTCTCACTCAGGGGTTGAATCTTTCTCTGATTATGACGCATATAGCGAAAGCTCTGAGCAGACAGTGTCGTCTACTATACCCAGAGAAGTGTCAGCCTATATTGTTACTGAAGATCCAGACGCTTCTAGTTCGGCAAGTCAAGAGCAACGAATCGCCGTACTGGAAGATAAGTTGAAGACCATGGCTGAAATGATCGCAAGTATGCATACTGTTATCATAGCTCAACATACAGTATCACCGACTGTACCTGCTGTCAATCCCGAGATTATAGCATCATCGGTGCCTGTCAATACAGGTCTGGGGGTACCGCCTCCTCCAGTAGCCTCAATACCTATCCAAGTTACACCCAGTCATTTAGGGGCTAGGGGTAGTGCTTACCATGCTGTTTCTCCTCCTAAACCGGTAAGCCAGCCTATTATTTCTCCATCCTCAGGAGATGCCAATGAGGCTATAAAACTACTACGTAATCAGTTTGAGGCCTTTAAAGAGAAAGACGGTCTACGGAGGTTGGGGATTAAACAACTTTATCCAGTGGAGTGGAAGGAAGTCCCATTCCCTCCAAAGTACAAGATTCTTACGATCATGTTGTTTGACGGCAGCACTTCTCCGAGTCAGTTCATTAACCATTTCGAGGTAATGACTGTCCAGCTCCAGCCAAGCGATGCTCTTCTTACCAGAATCTTCGTCGGTTGCTTAGCCGGCACAGCATATGATTGGTACCGTAGCCTGCCTGACGGCTCTATCACTTCCTTTGTCGGGCTCAAGCAGATGTTCCTGGAACGATTCTACGAGGGTATCAACTATATGACTATATCCGCCCTCAACAAGATCAAGCAAAGACACAATGAGACTACTGAGAGTTTTATTGAACGATTCCGCCGTGAAGCACTCAAAATGCCTCCTGGAACCCCATCTGTTGTAACGATAGACACTTGTAAGTCAAAGTTGTTGCCTATCATCAGCATGTGGACGGGGTCAACACAGTTCCAGGACTGGCCGTCATTCATCGTCAATGCTAAAGCAGCCGAAGTTAGCGCTGAGAAGTTCAAACAGTTGGGGGTACACATGTCTAACCCTGATCGAGATGAGTCTTCTCCATCTGGTAGCGGTAATCGCCAAAATAACCGCAAGGGCAAAGAAACCTTAAACATCAACCTCAAGAGCAAGGAATCTTTAGCCGTTAACGTGGCTCAACCCACGTCTACCTCTACTCCTTCTGAACCTCCACCAAAGGAACCTCGCCCAAAAGTAGAGTATTCCTTTGATGAAAATGATACTGCGAGCATCTTCGACTGTTTGCTTAAAAGTAATAAATTGCAACTCCCTGACCCGAAGAAGCCTGATGAAGTTGGTAAGACTGACCACCCTAAGTATTGTGTTTATCGCAGGTTCATAGGGCATCCTACTCGGGCATGTTATGTGCTCAAAGGCAAGATTCAAGAGTTGGTCAACGCCGGTGTCATCACTCTCCAACAGGATGAAAAGTCTGTTACAGCCAGTATGATTTCTGTACAGTTCGGTGACTTTCTGCCACAAGTGGTACAGAGCGGCATCATCCCCATTCCCAGGGCCACTCTGGAGATTGAAAATCTTTCTCCTCCACGAAGTGAAGGTCTTGTCCCCTTATCCCTTGATAATGGCAAGATTATGTGGATTCATCCTGATCTCGTTTCAGATTTTGAAGTTCCTTCTTCCTCCAAGCAAAAGGAACGCTCTAAGGGCAAGACAAAGAGCTGTAATATGGTGTCTTTTGACCCTATAGTTGAGGAAGAGATCCTATTAGGCACCAGGTCAGGGAAAACCTATCTACAGGAGCATCCCGAAACTCGGGAGGATCCTGCTTCGTCTTCTGAGGTTGTTCCAGTGCAGCCTGTCTCTACAGAGGGCATCCCCTCTACATCATTACCGGTTGTGGAATCAACTCTTTCTAAATCGACAGCAGCCGACAAAGGTAAACAACAAGTCCGCTTCGACAAAGTTTTGAAGAAGTCTTCCCCCTCTGGACTTGAAAAGCCATATAACTTTGACATATTGGCTCAATTAGCCAACACACCAGCCAGGCTATCCATCTTTGAGCTCTTACGCCTCTCTAAAGAGACTCGAGAAACACTGAGTGAGGCTTTGATGCAGGCAGACACTTGTCTAACTCTTCTCAAGAAACCTGAGTCAGAACCTGTCTCTTGTCTCCACTGTCATAGTGTGCTGGAATTAATTCCAAACATCACCTTCACACAGGATGACATGTTGATGGAAGACAATCGACATGACCTTCCTCTCTACATTACAGGATATGTCAACACTATAAAGGTCGATCGTATTCTGATAGATCTAGGGTCAGCACTCAGCATCATGCCTAAGACGATGTTGGATGGTCTGAAGATTCCAGTGTATAGCCTCTCCGGCACTATCACCACCATCTTGGAATTCAACTAGGGAAGAAGTGAACCTTTAGACAAGATACGCTTAAAGCTCCAAATTGGCAATCTTCGCACGAAGATGACCTTCTACATTATAGACAACCATGGTTGTTCTTACAATGCTCTTCTGGGGAGACCATTCCTTCATGAACGCAACATTGTTCCTTCTACTCTCCATCAATGCTTCAAATATGTTGATGACAAAGGAGAAGTCCAAAAAGAAGTTGCGGATCTCTACCCGTTCAAAGGTGTTGAAGCATATTGCAATGATGCTCACATGTGCAAAGAAGAGTTTATGAAGGTAGTATTGGCCATGGATGGTGAGGAAGAACAAGAAGCAGTGCCCAACGACACTCTCATCATACCTGTTAAAGGGCGTGTGTCTCATCCTCAATCCTCCAAACCACTGGCCATTCATCTGCCAGCCCAGAAGTAATCAATTGGTGATAATCAAGATAAAAGGGAGCTCACCTCTTCTGAGCCACTGGTTATCGACTTACGTCGTAACAAGGATAAAAGGGAGCTCACCTCTTCTGAGCCACTGGTTATCGACCTCCGTCTTAACAAGGATAAAAGGGAGCTCACCTCTTCTGAGCCGCTTATTATCGACCTTCGTCGCAACAAGCCTAAACCTCCTTGCTCTTCTGTTCCTCCTCTTGTAATCGATCTGACCAAGCCGGCTAAGGCTAAAGGTCCTTTTGTAAATATGGATGTACAAATCAATAAAAAAGCATCTACTTTCCAGTATACTTATGTCATTTATTATACAAAATGCTATTTGGATATGCTAGACAGCTTTCAGTCATTTACAATAGGGGTTGTATAATCCCTTCAGACGGAAGTATTATTTGAACATCCAAATGACTCATATTTTGTTATCCCTTCTCGAAAGAGAGGTGAGAGTCCAATACTTTTTAGTAAAGGGCCAGAACAAAAATTCAGCTATATGGATGATAGCAAAAATAACGATATGGGACGTCTCCAACTTCGTCGTTATAGTCAACAATCGAAAGACATTATCTGAAAGATGGGTTATGACTTCAAGAATGGCCACAATTATGGCAAGGGTGGACGATCTCCTATCCGTACGGTTGTTCCAAAAGGAAAATCAGAGATGTATTACAGCAGGACGAAAAGAGGTATCGGATATACTTCACCTCCGGTCTTATCTCCAGAAGTCCCCGAATCCGATAATGAGGAACGCTCTAACTCTTCTGATTCCAGATCATGGGATTCTGATACTAGCATCGGTCAAGTTCATCGATTGATTATATCTTCTAACATGGTCTCCGCTGAACTCCCTGAAGGCTATGATGAGGATATCGAAGAAAATCCTGAAACAGATCCTTGGGCTCAACGAATGGATACACAATGGGAACTCCGATTCGAGCAACGAGAACCTCCTACCGAAGATCAATTGGTTCAAATTGATGTAGAAGAAAATGGGTCGCCTCGTCCAATATTCATCAGTAAGAACCTCCCAGAGGCAGATAAGCAAGAACTAATTATTCTTATTCGAGAATACATTAATGTCTTTGCTTGGAATTATGAAGACATGCCAGGTTTAGATCCCAAAGTCGCTACTCATAAACTGAATATTTTGCCTAATGCAAAGCCAGTCAAACAGCAGCAAAGGCGATTCAAGCCAGAAATGATGGACGCAATTGATGATGATGTCAAAAAGCTTATAGCTTGTGGCTTTATTCGAGAAGAACAACATCCTGATTGGGTAGCCAATGTTGTCCCAGTCTTGAAGAAAACTGGCAAAGTTCGAGTTTGTATCGACTTTTGGGATCTTAATGAAGCTTATCCAAAGGATGAATTTCCTCTTCCTATTACAGATGTCATGATCGACAACACTTGCGAGTTCGAAAGGATATCCTTCATGGATGGATTTTCTGGATACAATCAGATTCAGATGAATCCTTAAGATGAAAAATATACTTCTTTTCGCACTCCTCACAGAGTTTATTGTTACACTGTGATGCCATTTGGTCTCAAGAACGCTGGTGCAACTTACCAACGAGCTATGAGTACCATCTTTCGAGATCATCTGCACAAAACTGTCGAATGCTATGTCGACGATATTGCTGTCAAGAGTCGTCTAAAGGAAGATCACATCCAAGATTTAAGAACTATCTTCAATCTAATGCGCCAACATCAGTTAAAAATGAATCCCACCAAGTCATTCTTGGGTATCTCTAGTAGTAAATTTCTCAGCTTCGTCATTACCTCTAAAGGTATATACGTGGATCCCGAGAAGATCAAAGCCATTCAAGAGATGCGTCCTCCACGCAACTTAAAAGAGCTACGAGGATTCCAAGGTCGACTTGCGTACATCAGGAGGTTTATTTCAAATCTGTCTGGACGCTGTAGACCATTTACTCAATTAATAAAAAAGGGTGTATCTTTCGTTTGGACCGAAGAATGTCAATAAGCATTCGATAATCTAAAGCAGTATCTGATGAACCCACCAGTTTTAGTGCCACCAATCTCAGGCATACTATTCTTAATGTATGTCCGTGCTATGGATCATTCATTGGGTGCTTTACTTGCCCAGAAGAACAAAGAAGGCCATAAACAAGCCATCTACTATCTTAGTCGTACTATGATCGCTGCTGAACACCGTTATAGTCCGGTTGAGAAAGAATGCCTAGCTCTTATGTTCGCTGTTCAAAAGACTCGACATTATATTATTGGCCAAACCATTCATGTCATTTCCCGAGTTAATCCTCTTCGGGTAATGATAAAAAAGCCCAGCACACTCAATTCTCGACTGGCTACATAGGCCATTCTGCTAACCCAATACGACATGGTTTATGTTCCACAAAAGTCTGTTAAAGGTCAAGCACTGGCTGACTTTTTAGCAGCTCATCCTGTTCCGGAGACATCTAAGCTTTATGACGAAATTTCAGATAAAACATTAGAATCAAACATGATCTCTGAAGAATTTCCTACCTAGCGTCTGTTCTTCGACGGAGCATCCCGGATCGGACCAAATGGGACCATTGTTGCAGGAGTTGGAATTGTATTAGTCTCTCCAAAAGGATTAGCTATCCAAAGAACTTATTCTTTAGATCAGCCATGCTCTAACAATATGGCTGAATACAATGCCTTGCTCATTGGACTCCAATTAGCAAAACAGTTGGAAGTCGAATATCTTGAAGTCTACGGCAATTCTAAACTGGTTGTCAATCAAGTTAGAGGAACATACGAAGTTCGCCATCAAGATCTAGTACCCTATCATGAAGCTGCAATTTACATGTCTACATCATTCAAGGCTTTCTTTATTGAATATGTTCGACGAGCTTGTAACACTGAGGCAGATGCTTTAGCTAATCTCGTAGCAATCTTAGCAATTCCCGTCAAAAGACAATAAGTGGTTGTTGTTTCCAACAGAGAGTTGTTCTGTATTAAAAACAATCGCAACATTGAGTTCAGTAACTTCGCCAAAGTCAATGTTATTAACGAAGATTGGAGAGCTCCTTTCATCGACTTCGTAGTTCATGACATACTTCCTGAAGATCCTAAGGAGTCTACGAGTATTCGTCGACGATCTCTTCGATTCTACTACAATCAAACCACCAAGACTCTCTATCGACGGACTTATGATGGCCTACTCATGCGCTGTCTTGCTGGCGATAAAGCAAAGCAGGTATTACGTGAAGCTCATGATGGTGTCTGCGGAGCACATCAATCCGGCCCTAAACTACAGGATCGTATCCGACGAATGGGTTACTACTGGCCCTCTATGGTGTCTGATGCCATCGAATATGCCAAGAAATGTCGAGCTTGTCAAATCCATACAGACTTCGTCTATCAATCGTCAGAATTCCTTCATCCGATTGCTGCTTCTTGGCCTTTTGAAGCTTGGATATGGATATTATAGGTCCTATTAATCCTCCTTCTTCTAAGGGACATAAGTTTATATTAGCGATAACTGATTATTTCTCCAAGTGGGCCAAAGCTATACCTTTGGCTGAAGTCAAAACTAGCAGCGTCATCAACTTCGTCAAACACCACGTTATTTACAGGTTTGGTATACCTCGACGAATCGTTCACGACAATGGACCTCAGTTCATCAGTCAAAAGTTTACCAGGTTCTGTGACGATCATCGGATTGACAATGTCGCTTCTACAGCTTATAACCTGGCTGCTAATGGCTTGGCTGAAGCCTTCAACAAGACTATTATCAAACTCCTTAAGAAGTTTGTGTCTACTAACAAACGGAATTGGAGTGAAAAGCTTGGAGAATGTCTATGGGCCTACCGTACTACGGTCCGCAACCCCACAGGCTGTACACCTTTCTATCTGGTTTACGGTTGTGAAGCAGTTCTACCTTTGGAACTTCAAATTCCTTCCTTGAGAATTGCCATCGCTAATGAACTTACTACGGAGAACAATGATCTTCTTCGACTTCAAGAACTGGAGGCGCTCGATGAGAAGCGGCTACTGGCTCAACAACATATTGAATTATATCAAGCCCGTATCTCGTAGACTTTTAATCGCAAAGTTAAAATCAGAGCCTTTCAGAAAGGAGAACTCGTTCTAACAGTCAGACGTCCCATGACTATGACTCACATGAGCAAAGGCAAGTTTGATGCGAAATGGGAAGGGCCTTATATCGTGAGTAAAGTCTTCTCAAATGGAGCCTATCAACTCACAGAGCTGGATGGTCGAGTAGCGATGATGCCTATCAATGGCAAATTCCTTAAAAAGTACTATATTTAAATATAAAAGGGATTTCTTGTAAATATGGCAAGACAGTTCATAAATAAATTTTTATTTTATTTTTTATCATAAACGATGTTACATAATATCAAGGACAAGAATCACTATCGTCCTTCTTAAAGATAGGACGATGACCACTACCGTCCTTTTCAAAAATATAGTCGACAAAAGAGCCGAGGACATCCTTGCTCGATTTCACTAGAAACGTACAAGCGGCCATCCTCATAGCCTCTTCTTTTTCAGTCCTCCCTGGCTCGACTAGGAAGTCCAAGATATCCTGTGGCGGCTTGGGTGCCGACGAACCTTCGCCCGCCTCCGTCTGCTTTGGATGGGTTGGCTCGGCTGGACGTTCCTCAGCAACTTCTTCGACCTTCGGGATGATCTCAGACTTCTTGGATGCATCTCCAGACGACATTTTGTGTTATAATTGAAACTGATCACTCCATATAAATTTCTGTTCTATTTATAGGCAGAGATTCATGAGACAGTCGATTACGCGAACCGAAGCGACGGATTCTTCACAACATTCATTCCATTCATCACCCGATGGTTCATCCGTTCATTCCATTCATTCGACGGTTCATCTGTTCATTCTATTTATTACGACGGTTCATCCGTTCATTCCACTCATCTGACGGTTCATCCGTTCATTCCATTTATTACGACGGTTCATCCGTTCATTCCATTCATCCGACGGTTCATCCGTTCATTCTATTTATTATGACAGTTCATCCGTTCATTCCATTCACCCGACGGTTCATCCGTTCATTCTATTCATCCGACGGTTCACCCATTCACCTATTCATGCCATCCAATTGACGGTTCATCCGTTCATCCTGACGATTCACTTCGTTCATACATTCTGACGACTCATCCGTTCATCCATATCAACAACTTGTCACATATTTATTACCCTGATTAAGTTGCCTACCGAAATAATGATATTCAAAAAGAAAATTATATTCTTCCATGTCCACATTACCTCTGAGCAGATATAATGAATATAATTATTTTTTAAACCAAGAAATATATCATGTCCTGAACCTCTGAATATATTTTCTATCGCTATTATTTATATCCGTAACGGGATATGCAACAAATAATAGATCCATAAAATAGTATCTTTTCATTGATCAAGATAAAAGACGTTATAAAAAGATATATCACAAAGAAGAAAATACAAAAGATTTTCTTTCACTCAGTTGGAGGGGTCATCAGATTAGCTATTTGCTGCTTCAAGGTTTGAAGTCGTTCTTCATGAGAATCCAGCACCCGCCTTCTAGCCTCTGCCATTCCAGATTCAACATCAAATATTGGCAAGGTCACTAGTCGGCGAGCGATTTCATCTTGATGAAACTTCACAAACTCATTCTTTTCATGGGTCAGAATGTCCAGTTGCCGAACTGCGGCTTGATGCTGTATAGTCTCTTCTTCAAGAGCAAGTTGAATGATTCTCAACTCTTCTTGAAGTCGAGCAAATTTTGCCTTCAGATCAGCAACCTTCTTCTCTTTCTCCCCAGCAGTAGACGCTACCATATCCATCCGAGAATCATACTCTGAAGATTTTGTGGCAAAAGTGTCTAAAAATTTCTTGAAATCAGCTTTCGTGATTCAGCTTCTCGAGTCATCCTTTCGAACTCGGCATTTACTAGTGGCTCTACCTCCCCTCGGTTAAGATCTTTGTAAATCTTGATTGCTTCTTCCAGCTCATCCAGCACATGTTCAAGGTAAGCAGCCTGAGCTTCATCACCTTGAGCTCGGATATCGCCAATCAGATAAGAAGTTGGACTTCTGACAGTGATGAAACTAACATTTTTTTTCTTCATTACCCTTTCTACTAAAGGTCCCAAGGAACGGAAGAAGAAATTGGTAAAGGAACCAACGACAAATTTATTGGTAGCTACTGCACTAGGTGTAGCAGCTATTCCAACAGAAGCTTCAGCAGCAGACGCTTGTGAAGACGGAAGTTCGGCTTGTTGAACATTGGCCGTAGCCTCTTTTGATAAAGGATCCATTGTAGAGCTAGTTGCCCCTCCTAGATGTTCTTCTGTGAAATCAAGTAAATATTATCAGTTTACTATCATTAAGGACTATCAGAAAAAAAAAGATCAAAATGAAGGCGAGCTTACCAAAACAGGCTTTAGTGACAAGATTGTCATTTAATAAAATAGGCTGGATCCTCGCGGAAGTAGTTTCGGACATTACTGCCTGACTACTTCCCGCTTCGGAGCCGCCTGATAGATGACGGCTGCCGCTGGCTATCGCCTCTGTCTGCACTATGTTAGTGCATACCGGAAGAATCGGAGAAGGCTGAATTTTTGCATGAATGAAAGTTAAAACATCAGTCATTTGATCTATAAATGAAGATTACCAAAATCAGTCAATACCTCTTTGATCGGTGATAATAGCTTCCTCCGGTGCTACTTTATTAGCAGCACTCTTCTCTTGGGATGCATGACAACAGCATCCTCTTTCGGAACATCATCTGCCGATGTTTCCTCGTCATCTGCCCCTCCTCTTGTGCTTCCTCACCATCACTTGCATCGACTGGATCTATGTCATGGAAGCCGAAATCACATCCATCCAGAGCCTCGATCATCAGTCGATCTTCTTCAGCATGACGCGATCTTGGTGTAGCTAGAAGATGAGCAGCTTCCATTGTAAGTGTGGGAGATGGCAATACTTCGACAGATGATTCTGACTCATTGATTGGGGTCGGAGTTGCAGTTGCTTCTCTTTCTGCAGCCTCATCTTTTGCCTCCGCGGTCTCTTCTCTTATGTCTGCGACCTCGTCCCTTATCTCTGTACTGGTAGCTCCTCCTTGTGTATCTGACACCTGCCTAGGCTCAGGAGCAGGCGTAGGTGAAGGCATCATAACCCCGGCAGCAGCACTTATCAGGGCAGATGTATGGATAGGTTTTAAGGGAGTAGTCACTTTCTTTCTGAAAGCTATTTTCTTCCTGCGTAGAGGTTCCTCAGGGCTCTCTACGTCTGCAGCATGTGTTTGTCTTTGGATGGAAATTGCCTCTTCTCGGTGGACTGACTCAGCATGTTGTCAAGACTGCGATCGAGTAGTGACTCTTTCGGACGAGTCTATAGCGGTCTTCTTCTTAGAGACAGAAGAAGATGGTTCTTTTGTCTTCCTCTTCTTCTCCTTGATCGGAGATCTTGCAAATCTCAAAGAAACACGCAGCGTTTCGTAGACTTCTTTAGGAAAGTTGGTTTGCCTCGAAGCTTCTAGAGGCGCATCAGCCGGCTCGTGTTCTTCATCATTAGCAGGAGGCAACAAAACAGGTACTCCTTTTCTAAATCGTGTCACCGTCGCAAAGCTGTCTGTTAGATTGAAATTCTCAACAAAAGTATTTGCTGACGTATAAAAGATCGAATAAGTATACAGCATGCACGGGCCACGGTCGTTCCTTGTCGGCATCGAGAACGTTGTCTTTGTGTCACGGGCATTGTAATAGGCCCAAGCCCGGGCTCCATCAATCAAATAACCTTTTCTCTGAAGGCATGGTATGGCATTGCCTACATGAAATTGGTCGTAGCCGAATTGGCGTACAAAACGGCTTGGGAGATAAGGTACAAGATAACATTCATCTTCGAACCGGTATACTAGATGTGATGGCCGAATCGTCCTCAGCCAATCGAAGGTGGTACGGCCCAACGGTGGCACTCTCACCGAGCCGATCATGTTTGTCGGTACATATTCATAACCGAATGGAGGTGGAACACAGTAGAAGTTCCATCCTTTGCCCAGATTCAAGACTCGCCAGCAGTCTTTCAAAGTGGTATAGATCCACTTACATCTAGAATATCTTCTTTGAAAACTGCCGCTCACTGCCTCCATCGCAGGGTTCATTAAAAAGGGATGGTGTAGAAGCAGCCATCCAAACAGATATATATACGGCAGTTCCAACCGAAGAAAATGTCCATTTTTGCCTTTTTCTCGAATCATCGAATCAACGAAGAGACGGAGGCCAGCGTTCATCCTGCATGTCATTGCTGACAACAAATCCATCCGGTAGCCGAAAACTAGATGGACGGCAGCAAACAGTACACCGCGATAGAAGCGGTCAACTGCACTGGCCCCAGGTACGACATATCGTCGAAGCCAGTAAGTAAGGAAACCTGCCAGTTGGGCTTCCTTCGACATGGGCCTGTAACCCATCCTCATGTAGCTTTCGACGATGTCTCCTTTCTTGAAAGGAGGATACTGAAGATCATCCTCAATCTTGATATCCATATCGTTGTGTGTCTCCATCAACTCTATCACCTCGCTATTGCTAAGCGGCTTGAAGAAGTTGGGATTACAGTTCTCATGTTCTTTGGTCTTCTTCTCAATAACATGGTTGAGGAAAAGATACGGCAACCACTTGGTCGAATAGCAAGTGCTGGCCATGTCGCTCTTGTAGTATAGAGAACAAATCTTGTAATGGCAGAGTATCTCTTCAAAAACATCTACTATACTGGCATTCTCCTGGCACAGTCTGTCCAATTCATCATTTGTTGGGACAAACTCTTCGTAGGGGATATCCCCCTTTGGCAAGCCAGAGATGTATTTCATCTCATGCAAGGCTAATCCAATTTTCCTGCGTGGCATCATGAAAGTCCCAGTCCTATAATTATATCTCTCCACCAACGCAAGGAATAGATATGGATTAGGGGAGAAGCCATAGACAGTAGCATACACTGCCTGATACAGATCAATTTCTTTAAGCTGATCTTCAAATTTGACAAATATCCAATTGGCCATACAGATCCACCTTTTATTGTCCGGGTTCACAAGACCTGTCAACCGTAGATCTTGGTCCGGATACCTCCCTTCCACCTTCGCAAACTTATTTGCGAATATTGGAGTTCTTACTGGTAGCAACAGAGAAGAATCTTCCGGCGGAATGCAACCGGGCTTTAGTCCTCTGAGTAGGGAGCTATGTCGCTCAGAAGAACTGTAGAATACATTCTTATGGTCTGGTCCCTTCTTAACACATATATTATCCACTCGGGCTTGCTGCAGCGGAGTTATGTCCCATTCCATTCTTCTGGGATAGCTTGCAAAAGCATATCTGGACAGAGGGAGGCATCTGGAGATCTCTGTCAAATATATCGTCTTCTCGCCCCTTGGAAGATTCTCTGTTCCATGCGAGACCGTGGCTGAGAATTCTTATCAAAAGCCTCACCAAACAAAAATAGAGGTTTTTTGTGGGTAACAGTATCAGCAGTCTGAAGAGGTTGCCCATTCATAAGACACAATAAAGTATCATTATCTTGCGCAACCAAGATAGCCTGCCGGGATGATGGTAAAGCATACTGCGGAAAGGAGACGTGTGAGAGATCTTCCTTGAATTCTGATTCAGACAGAGATCCTGCAAGAACCTCATAGTTTGGATCTTCTCTGAGGTTAACTGCATCAATGAAGAGACAAAGATCAGTATGTGCCAAAGAAATTAAAAAACTTCTTCATAATTTATCCAAATTGTGCTGTGTGAAACAATCTATCAGATTGCACCAGCATAGCCAATGTGCGCAAGACATCAGATTGCGCCAGCACATCCAATGGGTGCAAGACATCAGATTGCGCCGGCACAGCCAATGTGCGCAAGACATCAGATTGTGCCAGCACAGCCAACGTGCGCAAGACATCAGATTACGCTAGCACAACCGACTTGCACAAAACATCAGTTTGCGCATCGATGCACAAATCGATGGATTGTGCTGAACATTTGGTCAGCGCTTTCCAACCGATTGCGCAAAAATACAGTTTTTATAAAATAAAAATTGTTGAACATGCAGCCGAAACCCTAAACAGGGTGGCGCAAATGGTTGAGAATACCATCAATCTCTAAAAAGATAGGCATGAAGGATCGAAAACATCAAAAACCCTAAAAAGGGTTTCGATCATGGTTCGTCATTCACCTTGAAGTGCTGGGTGACCTGTCTCATGACGAGATACTCGTGGTGCAACACGAGTCGAAGGTTCGGCACGGGCCTTTCCCTTTTCAGTGGCCGATCGCTTGGGTGCCATTGATGTCGACGACGAGAGGAGGAAGAAGAAGTCGGAGTAGGAGAGGAGTTTCTTTCTCTTGAGAAATCGAAAGCAAGTAAAGGTTAAAAGAATAGAAGATGAAACTATTTATAGTCTTCTCACATAAACGTAACAGTCGCCTCCGATTGTGCCGCGAAAGTCGGAGCTAATTCCTCTAAACACGTAACCAAAGCGCAACTTGATTTTCAAATTCGAAATTCAAAGTATTTCGAAACTTTGAATATTTTCAAATTTTGAAAACTTTGAAGGGGGTCTTGTAAGTCCTAAAATCAAGTTGCATCCATCAATTAGGCAGAGAAGTCTAAATTGTGCACCTTCAATAAACTGCGCTGAAGACAGACTGCGCTATAAATCAAACGCGCAAGGCTGAACTGCGCTAACGTCCGAGCGTGCTACGCTGACGTGGCAACGCCATCATTACCTGACAGGAAGATCAAATCTTCTCACAGACTGACAGCCCGAAAAGCGAGGAGTCCGTTCGTTTTTTGTGCAGCATAGCGCTCGAGAACAGCTGTACAGTCCAGCGCAGTCTGCCAGTTCAACATGAGCGCAGTCTGCCAGTCCAACCTCAGCGCAGTTGGACCAAGTCCGAATCCTAGCGCTATCTAATGACTAGAAGGGAGCGCAGTCTGAAGCTAGCGTTATTCAAGTGGCACGATCCATCAAATTTGTTGAAGATAATTGACATTTATTACGTGCCTTACATGCCATCAATTGATCGCCACGTGGCAACCGCCTATACACAACCAAGCACATTTTAATCAAACAATACCACGCATCTGAATACGGTTAGCCCACGATCGAGAAACTGCCCAATGGCCAGCGCAGTTTACAGTCTGCGCAGTCTGTCTCCAGCGCAATCCATTGTGCGCAATCCAGAATAACTATAAAATAGTTATTTCTAAAACTCTATAAATAGAGTTTCAAATTCTTCATTATGGAGGATTTTTATTCAAGATCATCAGAGATCAGGAGTTCTTGTCCAAGTGCTACTGCATTCTTCAGAGACTATCATCTTCAAAGTTCACATCGTCCAAGGGATAAAGCGATCGTCTTCAGATCGGATTCATATAGTTGTACTTTTCCAGAATTCATTGTACTCTTGTACTATTCTTTAAAGTTTATGAAATAAAAAGACTTTTGTTTTTGCAAACAGCCGCGCGACCGTTACCGCCGGCCGGCAGTGGATGCGGCATCGCACAGCTGCCTGGGCGGCGTGCCGAAGCCTGGGGTCGGGGCTGGAAGTTTGGGTTTTGGGTTTAATGCCCTCTCTCGATCTCTCTCGCTCGTGTGAACACAACACACACACACACACACACACACACACCACACACACACACACACACACACACACACACACACACACACATACATATATAAACGGTTGTTGAAACAGGGTCAGGTGTGCTCGGCTGAGCATGGGCTTGCTGCTGCTTTGTTCTTTGTATTCCTTTTTTTCTAATTATTA